>JTDE01021794.1:20052-37256 GCA_014338405.1 Paragonimus skrjabini miyazakii | reverse complement strand
CCCTCACAGGCTAGAGAGACGTTGTTTGCTTAACACTCTATGTCTGTAAGTCGGGTGCCTGAGATCAGTTCCGCACCATGATATTCACAGTTTATCAGAGCATACTCTAAGACCTGGTTTACTGTGAAGCCGAATGAGAAAGGGAATTCAGGATAACCTTGTCGCACCTCACTTGAGATGTTAAAAGTCAGCGATACGCTGCCATAACCCCTAGCCCTGTCTGAGGTCTGACAGTGAATTGCTTTCAGGATATTCACGTGCTTCTCAGGCACATCTCTGTTCGATAGACAGTCACACTGTGCAACTCGGTCAATGTTTTAATCGAGCCTGCTGAACCCGAACGCGATTAACTGCTACGAATAACACGAATGGAAATCCCTTCCGGTTGGTCATCCCAAACTGCGAACGACAAGGGCCAATGAGATCACGGACAAAGCGGACTCTGGATAAGTAGTATATTTAGCCACCAGACGCTTTGCGAAGTTTCATGAGAAACTGGTCTGTATTTATAGCAAATCATTGACCTTGCCGCGGCGTAAACGCGCGAAGAAATATTAGAATCCCACGCCAATGCATATCTCACTAACGGCTTGTGATATCTGATTTCTGACAGCAGAATCCTGTTCTTTGGGTCAGGTTTCCCCCCACCCCGACAATCACTGGGGTCGAAGGCTCTTTCTGAGGTCGAAGAAGATAACAACTGTTTGCCTTCTATATGCATGACGGATTTCAAGCATTTGGTGAGTTTTGAAAGTGTGATCAGTGGAGCCACGGCCAGGGCGAAACCTAGCTCGGTTCTCCCGTATATATTCTTCACGCGTTTCGTTTAGTCAGCGAAGTGCAGTGACTGCGAGCAACTTTGATACAATTAAAATAAAGCTTCTCCTTCGGTGGTTTGCATGCGAAAAGCGTGAGCCATTTTTGAAAGTGTGGACGAGGTTGGTCAAACCCCATTCATTTGGAACAACTTCATTGACCGAGAGTTTCTGAAATAGAGCTATCGCCTTTTGAATTGCAACTAGCTGGAACTGCACCTACAAAACAAGACTGGAGGGAATTTGTCTGAACCTGGTGCCTTGTGGTGTTCCAGAAATTTAATTCCGAGAGAGACGTCTGTTTCGGAAGACGGAGAGACGTCAACAGACCAGTGAACACGAACAAAGCCCGATGGCGCAGTCAGAATGGCGTTAGTGGCCAGTTGAACTGGTGTTGGAAATGATCGATCCAACTGTCTAAGTGTCGCTGCAGGTTGTGAATAGGCTCACTATTGACTTCACAGATTACTTCGCTCACACCTGACTTGGTGCCATGAGTTGATCGGATGAGGTGGAAAAGCTCCCGAGATTTCCCGGTAGGAGCGGCTTGTTCGATGTCGATAGCGCGTTGTGTTCATCAAATCTCGCGACCTTCATATACTTACCTCCGGAGCTCCCAGCGAGTAGCCCTGCTGGCCGTGTTGTACTCAGTTCTGGAGAGAATATCCCGGCTAGCGTCGAGCAGTTTCACTGATTTCGCAGCGACCCAGCATTTGGTAGCTGAACGAGCAGTAGTACCACACGAGGCGGTACCGCACCTATGCACTGCATGGCATATATTCTCCCAACATGTCGCATTGTCGTCTGTTGGAGGAGGACCTGTGTTAGAGACAAGCGCACTGTGTTTAGTTTGTAGCGCATTTTGTCTTTTTTAGTTTAGTTACATCCATTTGTGGTTGACGTCGAAGTGTTCTTCCGGCAAAGTGCAGAGCGAACTTGACATAGTAGTGCATGATGGAACCCACACAGGTGCCCCAGATTGACTTGCAATCTGGGAAACCGCCATATCACCGTTAGGTGACGACCATGTAGTCAATATGTGTCCACAATTGGCTTAACGATGGAGGTCACCAGGTGACAGGTTGACGCGTGGAACGTCGAAACTTAGTACTTACCATAAACAGGCCATTGTCGGCACAGAGCTGCAACCAACATTCACTGTTGTCTGTTCGACGAGCACCGTGAAAGTGTGAGCCACCCAATTCACGTTGGTCATCGCTTATTCTGCCTGCTTCAATGTTCAAGTCTCCAGTTAGTACAGCAATATCCGTGCACCGCGCTGTATGCAGAAAGTTAGTGAGCTGGTGATAAAAATCATCTTTTGCCTGCGTCTGGATTACAGTCTGTGGAGCATGTCACAACAACAAACAGGCAACGTTTGTGATGTGTGCTTATGGATTCTCTAGCGGTACCTTCGAGTGTGATAGTGCTAAGGTGGCTGTTGACGCGAATCTAGTCAAGTAGTGCCTTCTGTGCGTATACGCTCAGGATAATTCCGATACCCGCTTGGCCAGTGATTCGAGCCACAGGATTTCCAGATAAGCGCACATTGTACCCGCATGATGAAAGGACTGACGGAGGTTGACGTTTTGGTACTCAGCTAGAATCCGGTAGCCGTGTATCAACAATAAGACAACATATATCGATGCAGGGTTCTCGAAAGTATGTGCAAGAGCTGCTTGCTGACTCATTTTCTAAGTGTTCGACCATTGGAGGTGGCGAGCCTGAATTGTGTCCTGAGAGCGAGTAGGGGTTTATGTCCGTCGGGCCAAAGAGCCTTGATGTTTGGCACACTCATCCTGACAATGATCTTTATGACGAGAGGCGAATTAGGCTAGTCTTTGATGTGCATTTGAAAAGTGTTTTGAGAGTTACCGAGTATAGAGTTGTTTGACAGCGCAGGGCGCGATGAAACATTGGTTTGGTGCAGAATAATGTGACATTCAAACAAAGCCGGTCACCGAAATCTTGGCCGAAGAGGTATGATAGAATGACAACAGGATTCGTAATCAATGTACGTTGACATCCAAAGCACTGCTGAGGAAAATGTAGTTTACATCCCAACTACATACTACACTTATCACTATTTCTAAACCGGTTACAGAGCAGATGATAGATTCAGGTCCAAAATCTCTTGTTTGTCTCTCAGCTCGATTATCCCTTTTCCCAATAAAAGATTTTATTCCGAATTCGATCGGTGAAAGTGATTGTGGCCTCGAATGACGTGTGTGTCCGTTTGCCTTCCACTCTTCCGCCACAAGGTTGCCATGCGACACATTGGGTCACATACCAAGTTGCTAAAACATAGGCAGAGGAAGCAGTCTATGTTAATGGAATCCAAGCAAGTTGTTTTCTCATTGGCGTTCCGCCCCGTTATCGCCGAACTATTTTGAATGGTTTACGGCATACCATCGTGTTTTGACGTTTTTAAACCATAATCTCGGTTTATAATGATGTTTTATGGAGGTACTGTCTTAAAACGGTGAGAAATTACCCTGTTTCCAGTTGCAAATGGGCAGACGAAATGTACCTTCTTGGATCGAAAAATCTTTCCTAACTATTCAACATTACGATAGACCTGAAACTGAATTCCAAGTGAGAATTTGACAACGCCCAACAGGTAGTTCTCTTGTGACTTTCATTTTCCTGTCCAGTTAGTTTTTCTTGTTTTACCGCCAGCTGTACTGAACCTGTCATCATTCGGGCCAAGGGGGGCTGGATTAGTTACTTCCGGTCACAAACCTTATAAGTCAACAGACTCCATGTGTTTGAGCTAAGCGCGGTCTCTTGTGGCTAATCTACTGACCATTTTATGTATTCCTGCAAGTCGAATTTACATTTATCCATTCCATTATTAATTCACAATTTATTTTTGTGCGGCAATCAAACTGTGACTTACACCTTTCTCGAGCCTGTTCTAAGGACACAGTGAAGTTATGGGATATTCATTTCCTTGATTAAACACACTATGATAGAATCTGTTGACAAAGGTTAAAATGCCTACTATGTTAAACGTTAGTTCTTACTTAATTTTACGTCATAGCTTTCTCTGTCATTGCGTATCATCTCGGCAGATCTGAAGGACCTGGGTTCCGTACGTTAAAGATCTCATAAGTGATAGGGTGACTGACGCGAGTCAACCACTGAATGCCTTTAGGTCTCTCAACAAATTTGGGCGGGCTGTGTTGATCGATAGGGTTTTTTCTTAGCCCGAGTAGGTGAGGTCGTTATTAACCTCTACAATGTCCACATCGATTGCAATGCCTCACCTCGAACATGATCTGTCCCATAGGCATCTAAGACTTCGTTATTGCACCTCTTTTCATCTGGCATCATATGAGTATGGTACTTTCCTGTTGCACACGCCAAGCAATCTGCTAAGGTGACCGACGCGTTTGGCAGATTGATGTACCACACAAAACGTAAGCAATCCTAGGATCCGACGATTTACTCCGACTGTTTGATCGACTCATTTCCTATTTGGAACGGAATGAAACTCAATTATGTGGTTGCCTCTGATTTTGGTAGTATCCGATAACAAGCACTGTACTGCAGTAGCGCCGACGGGTGAGTCTGCACTTAAAGGAGATCCCAGTTTCTGATTATGAATCTGCCATGCTGTGCCAGTATTGTCACAACTTCCTCATGACTGCTTATATCTGTAGCAAGAAGGCCTATCTAGGAGTTAATATCCATTCGAGGTTGTTCTCCCGTCTGCGCTGTTTGCTGTTTGGTTGGGCTGTTTATGAGCAGAAAGAATGTGTGAATCGTATCTCAAGCAGAACGATGACAAGCGTTTGCAAGTTTGAAATGAAGATGGTGAGGTTATCGCGGCGACGAAAACATAGATACGGTACATTGTGTCCATCTGGTTGAATAATGAGGTAGTGGTCTTCTTTATGAATTTCTGTATAGCAAACTCAGTTAACAGCTCGCCTGTTCTTTTCCAGTGAATTTATTAATACCAGCTTTTTAGATTGAGAATTGATCCAAATGCTCTTAAATTCAAACAGAAAAGCATTGGATAAGTAAAATGTGAAAAATACCGCTTTATTGAGGTATCTAACGAACCCACTTTGATTCACGTCCTATTCTTTACCTTTCTTGCCAGCTGTATGACCGAGTGGTGCTTGACTTTTCCAGGCTGCTTGATTTGTGGGTTCTGCTTCCATTATTGGTTTTTCATCTACGGGGTACTTCAAGGTTTTCAATTGCTTTGCACCTACTCAGCTGACTTAACCTGCTTGTACTAACCATTAAGGAATTAGCCATTCCAGCGATGTCAGAAATGTTTACCACCATGTTTTATATGTCAAATTTGAAGTACGAACAACACATTCGCAATTATTAGATTCAGTTTCATCTCGGCTGTGGCTATATTGATCGCATTTGCACACTTATTTAAACGTTGGATCGCCGCCAACCATAGAACAGGTTAACAATTATTTTAGACATCGAGGTGGCCCCAATTTACTTGTCAGGGTTGCATTTTAGGACTGTCTAATGTAAAAATGTGTCCGAAAGATTTGGTGCTATCCTTGAAACAGTCTCCAACTTAACCTCTGATCGGTTCAGGGCATATAATGGTTTGTTGCCGATCAATGAGTACGTTGGCCTAACAGTTCGAGACGATCAGCGCATTCGCTGCCGCACTCATCGCAACGCCTTATAGTAATGTTACCACGATTTATGGCGTCTTTAGTTCGTTTGCATATCACGCCCCAAAATTCATGATCGTGCAGCTGTCGCCCGTTAAAGCTTTGGGTACCCGTCCGGATTATGTTCATTTAGGTTGTCCGCTTCATGACCACGTCCCCTCAAGATCTGAAATCGAAATTATAACGCGAAAGACTTGAGTGAATTCTGGTATCATAGCTTCTAGCTACCGGAAGATCATTTATGTGCTTCGCGTTGGCCCTAGACTAACTACTTCACAGTGCGTCCGTAAACCATTCTTCCGACGTCTATCAGTCGGAAAAAGCTAATTGAACATCTGTGTGCCTTCAATCTCTTCCGTGTTTGCTCGCCGAAGTATCTGTGTTCGGAACCATCTTGGTGAAACTCACAAAAGGGCATATGGCAGCCACTTGAGTTCACTGCACTTCTAGATCTATCGAGCAGCAGACGTTATGTCGATCATACTGCGACCCGCCCAGATTGCTCCTCGGTGTCAGTGGTCTGCAAAACATCCGCGCTGAGTCGGTTCAACAGATTATTCGTTAGAACCCTTCCAGTGCAGCTTAGCTGACTGATATCTCGATAATTGTTGCTTTGTTTACTTCTTTTCTCTTTAAACGTAGGTACACTCAGGGCATCCTTGAACTCTTGAGGAATTGTTTCCTGCTTCTAGATAGAATGAACCAGCTGCAGTAGAGTGTACATCAAAACTGGGTCACGTACTTCAAAGGTCCCCTTGGTAACAACCTACTCTCGCTCGCGATCTTTCCGTTTCGACTTTGTCCAGCAGCCCTGTGTGTCTTTGTTAAATCAGGAGAGAGAGAGAGAGCAAGTGGCGTTTTGATGTCTAGTGACGAGCTATTCACAGTCACCCAGTCAGTGATAAGTGACCCGTTTAGTGGACCGGATTTTCATAATGTTTTCCGTTTTTATGCACCAAGCGCCAGAGTTCTCGTCAATCATTGATTTAGTAGACTGAACGGATTGGCTAGCAGTCGTTGTTAACCAGTCAGTTTACGACACTGGCATGATCTTAGTCTTCTCTTACTAGTGCGAGCATATAGCGCGAGTGTACAAGTCGTTCTTCTCTGAGGCCACGATACTCAGCCAACCCGTCCGGAGGATGCTCAATGTCTGTCTTCGAGCACTATTGCCTCCGGAGCATTTGCCATGTGTAATGGGAGCACCACGTCTTCCCTGGCGAGGTCCGTCGGTGTTTTCGAGACCACTGAAACCTGCCAACATTTAACCGTAACAGCCTCTTTCAATGACTCCTTTGATTCTGTGTAGCAACCCTCAATGTAATTTCGCAGTGATCTGTTTCCGTGTCGAGTTCAGCATCCTGGAGGTTACCGTATGTCCTGTATTTGAAGCATAATCTTGACTTCACAATTTACTTCAGTCAGACTTTCTGAGCTTCCAGACGGGGATCGGGGGAACAACTAGGACGCCTGACTGGCGACGCTGTCATTTATTATGAACGTTCGTAGTCAGCCTACTCCTGTTGTTAATCCTTGTTTTCTAAGCTCCTTTCCGCATCCATTTGTTATTTTTCTCTCTTCGGTTTTTAATTCCGACACACACTCACGCTATACTTAGCACCGATACGAAACGCTTGTGATTTTTTGAATATATACAGCTAGAGCTGTTGATGGGTGCCTGGAGGAATGTTAGGCTTAATGAGTATTGAAACCCCGAAAATTCGTGCACGATCATGTTTCACATGTTTCAAAGGTGTATTGGTGAATACAACATGTCTTGCAGCTTAAGAAATATACTGCTATTGCTTTATGGGAGTTTCTCGATCGCTTACGCAGCGGACAATACTCTTGAGGCCACCACTGCCTTGATTCCCCTGGTATAAGTCATAAGAGTGGCAAGAAGCCACGATCTGGTGGTTACCGACTACCGTCAATGTAGTTCAGGTTCTGTTTGCCTCATGAATCATCCAAGGGTCCGTTTGCTTCATATTGGTTATACGAGCTTGTGATACCCGTTGCAATGCGCATTTTCAATGTACCGTCAATGTGTGTGCACTGTTGAACAGAAAATTCATCGGGATATTCGAGTTTGCCGATAGGATAGAACTGCATGACTCTCGCCCTCGATTTGTTTTTACATATGTGCACGCATTCCTCGGCATTGGTTATCTTAGCGACCAGAACAAGGTAAGCAATCATCCTAATATAATTATTAGAGCGCTCTCAACAGGGTTGCCCCGGTGAACCTGGGTATTATCGTCTTAAAATTTGGTCATACTATCCGATAGTGTTAGCAAGTATGTTTGCCTCAGTTCTTGACAACTTGTATAATCAATCCTTACATGAATTGAGCCACCATCAGCTGTTGTGAAAAGTGTTTACACTATCGTTGAGTTGTTCATCACAGAAGCCTCTGTCACATCATGACTTGTCAGTCCACAATGAAATTTATTTTCCCTTATCGGTCAACATGCGGAACTTCATGAAATTGTGTCAGGTGATAAATTGTCCGGATAAATGAGCAATATTAAACAAAAATAATGTAGCCTATCTTTGCCGAGATATAATCTGTACCAACGACAAATTGTAGCTGCTATATCGGGTTTCATGTTCATTCATAGTATGCACTTGGTGGTGCCCGAAATATGTGAGCGGCTACACCACTTTGTTTGTCTAGCACATCCCTGTCTCCTGTGAGCTACAGATTGTCTTTTGTTTGTTCAGCCATGAGTTTGGTAGGTGATGACTACACGCACTACGCACTACACTGCCATTCGATGATCAGTATTTCGATTCATTTGCCATTCGGATGAGATTGCCATTCGAAATGGTCCAATTCACTCTTCTTTGAAATAGGGCCAGTGACAATCGTTCATCAAAGAATCTCCATCTCGGAGGTGGATGTGTTTGTGAAATCGTCTTTGTGGATGTCCCATGTTTTGTGGAGTTAATCGTACGTTACCCACTATTAGTGATCATTGACTTATTTCTGCACCTTTCGAATGGTGTCCAGTTTCTCCAAATGTGCATTACACTGTTCGATTCGGTGATCGTCACAATGAACCATACATCATTTCATGGCAGGTTTGAAACGGGTTGACGAAATCCCTAACCGTTAACTCGACAACATGATTCTCTCAACTCATGACAGCAATCAGGGGAGTTTCCCTTCTGGCACGAGGATCGTAACTATCGTGTGACCAAAAGTTTCATGTATGTTGTCATTGATAACCCAGTCACCATGTGTTAGTCCGCACAGGCTATCGTATAAAGCTCTACGATAAGATAGAGGAATCCCACAGTCACTGTCGGATTCCATCTCAGATTTCTTTAGCTTCCGTCTTGCTTTCAAAGACAACTTCACTCTCTCTACCCCAGTAGCTACAAGTACTTCTTTGTAGGGTTTACTGAAACAGCCGGCGACCCTCGTCAGAATTCGGGGCTTCTGGCTACGTATCAGGATTTGAACTTGTGCTAACCAGGAACTCCAGGCAGCTTACATTGGGATTTGATTTTACAACCATTCGCGCACATTTGCGCACCTGCTGGTGTCCTTTTGTAAAGGCAGTGGATGTATCGGACGCCTTGAACCAGTTGGTTGTTCATTGTACAACTGGCTGCGATAGCTTCCCAGTAGTTTTTTGTACATTTAACGTTGGAACGCATATTAGCTGAATTTATGCTAATATTCCATTTTGCTTCCTCGCTCATTTACCAAACACATTGAATTTATGCACAATCTGCCCACGAAACTGGGTCAACTAGTGGTGTTGAACGATTAGTTTTAGGGTAAGGACAGTTTTGAATTTCCAACTGACGCCAACCTAAAACAAGTGATTACTATCCATCCACTTATTTTCGTTGTCTTCACGTATTGAATGAGGTTTCTGTTTGGACAGTCGTATTCATAACTGTGTTTGGGTGTACAGTGAGTGTACATTCGCAGTAAAATTGAATTATCATTACACGTTTTATTACCATGTCGACTGATTTACGCCTACTACCTGCCGCTAATTCCTCTGAATGATTTTGTAGAAGTAAATCTGGTTTCCTGGGCTGGCGGACCGATCGTAAAGAAGTTGTAAACAATTACAATTGTCAGGTTAGTTGCGTACCAGTGTTTCTTAGTGTGCCTGTGACACAGCGCAAATGTAGCAGCCCATCCATTGATACTTTTTTTCCTTTTCAGATTTACTGTGCATCGAACGTGCAAATCGTCACGCTGCGTCGTACGGAGCACTTGACTGAAGAGAACCTGAACGAACTGCATCACCGATCGGATGAGACCGCTTCGAACGATCGCAGTGGCTCTGTTTCTGGTGCGGCTGAGATTGCCTTTCCAGGTGCTGGTCACGGCAATCTGCTCACTAATTTATTGCAAACTGCGGCTACGGAAGCGCGTGATAAGCCGCACTCGGACGTGTCGCATGTGGGTTTTTCATGTCTACATGCGTGTATGCGCTTATTTCTGGTCTCATCCATGCATCGTGCGCGCAGTTTACCTTTGACCTTTTTCGGGTACGGTGGCATGCGCACGAATTTTGAAGTTCGTTTTCGTTCGGGATTGTGAATCCTGTCATGTGTGCTTTGCGGTATGCTTACTTATCACACCGATTGTGCCAAATGACCCTTTTGGATTAACTCGTGTACCGTGAAGTGTTTGCCATGATTTCTTTGCCGTTATCAGATATAAATGGTATGGTTGCTTGAATGCTTGAGTAGATTTTAGGTTCCTTTTCCGCCGATGGACTGGGGAGAACGGGAATCGGATTTTTCATTGCTTCTGGGGTTGTGTTCTGGCTATATGCAAGCCACATGTATATTTCCTGATAGGTTCTTTGCATCCATACTTGCTCCAGGAAATCGGACTTTTTCATCTGCTTGCTCAGGTCTATGTAGTTCTGCTTTGTCTTCGGCCGACACTCATCACGCGTTGTTTCCTGATCTTCGTTCACTCCGTGTATGCACATATACCTTCAAGTCTATCAAGTGTCACGGTGTTACTGGATATCCCATCTTATTCCACCACATTCCCACCATATAGCATTATGATGGAAAGGATTCTCCCACAGGTCTCACCATGAAATGTGTTCACGTCCTTAATTGTACATACCTTTCAACAGACTCCGTTATAGAAACCTCATTCCAACTGGTTAGCCGTATGTTAAAGATAGTACGGTCTTGTTATGTATACCATTTCAGGTGATATCTAACTTCAAGTAAAGTTGAGGGCACATACAAATACTGATCTTTCAATGGATGTGAGTGTTTCGAGAAGGGGATGTTATTATCCCTGACCGTTTATCAGGTTTTGGACCGATCGTAACACTTCGTTCATTTCGATACTTAGCTGTGTGTGGTGTTCTGATTGTGAACAGTCTATCCTGTCTACACCGAGCACGCTCGTCATGTAGCGCGCTTTGTCTTATTCTCAGCGTAGATAGCTGGCAAACTTACATAAGGTACCTCATACGAAGTTGTGCTTGATCTTCTTCTTGTTCAGGTAATACCATAAACAGAAATGGCGTTGCATCAAATCCGTTTTGGCCGAGAACGTGAGCTTCAATCTCCACCTTAAGTCGCCTTCGAAGGATTTTCATGCTGAATGGAAGTTTGACTTTCTGAGTTTTTATCGACATTTCACGTTCATGGAGAAACTGAGTCCGTCAGTCGGTGTGTCTGATATGCCGCAATAAATGAGAGCTGACCATTTCAACTGAACAAACTTATTGACCGTAGTGTATTGTAAAACCCTTTGAATATTTGTCTCTTATCATGTCCTGTGGTTTGTTGGAGCTATCGCCACCAGTCGTCCTTGTCTGTCCAAAAATTTTGGTTATTAAACATAAGGCCACTGCCAATCTCTATTGATCGACAACCTGCTTTCAATTCCACTGTTCGTATCCATCCCATTAATCTCTGCTCTCATACCCGCTCGCATGTCACTTTTGTCTCAATGCGACCACCGATAGGTTCTCTATCTTACTTTTGATGTAGAACTCCGGCTAACTGCTATAGTAACTGCATCACCCAGACAACTTTTCTGGTGCACATATTGGACTTCTGTCGGGTATTTTATGCGCTCTTTTTAGTTATCTTGAAGATCGCCCTCTTTCAAACGGATAACGACTGATTCTTTCCGGACCTACTGGAAATTGTAACATCAATATCCTTCAACTGCGATTCGTTTAATTGTTGTACATATCTGTGTGCTCGATATCTTATTAGAAAAGACCATTGCTGACGCTTGCGTGCTGCCAACTGTTCCCTTCTAGCAGATATTCGCCCACCTGAATGCTTTCGATTACCGGACTGCATTTAAGTTCTCCTTTGATGAGAGCGTTCATGATATGGCTCGATACGCCTGTTGAAATGGATTACTTACGTCCATATGTTAGGTCGACTTGTTTGTTAAGATGTGAACATCAACCACTTCGCAATGCGCGTTCGGTTAGTGTGAATAATATCCCCCGTACTCCATACGGACTATGGACTACCACTCATAGTGCATCAAGACAGGACAGCGAAGTTCCCCTGTGTTGGTCAGTAGTAATACTCTATGAAAACGTGACTAGTTCTTTCGTCTCCATATTTCATTCGAATCAGAAACTCACTGTTAGCTGATCCGAACATGAAGCGAAAGTCACGACTCATTGACCCCACTTAACACAGTAGTGATCATGGTTATTTTAGGAAGTGAACACAAGAAATTTGGAACTTCAAGCGGCTGACCTATTCCATGATGGCACGGAGAAATGGCCCCTGTTGATGCGCCCCATAACCGATACCACGCTGATGATTTAGTTGGTATTCAAACTATCTCCGGTTTTTCAGCATAGGTGGAAAGCTATTTTTTGGCCAGCTTTGTACAACCTTAATGATATAAATGTTTCAGTGTGTCGAACACCTTAACTGTGTTTCCTACAGCATTCTACCAGCTTCGCATACGTTGCTTTTGTAACAAATAACGGGATTCATAAAACCACTATTAATGTTAGGTACGTGCAAACTTTCAGACTTGGTGGTTTCATATCTGGTGGTCTGTTTGGTGTGTCAGCTTATGACAGGTATGTTAGTGATGTATTACTTGCATTGTGTAATTTTCGAAACGTTACTAATGCTTACAGAGATAGGGTTCAGAGATGCTGTCGGAAACTACTGTATATCTGAGTCCTCGATATAGCCTACCTTCTCAATTGTCTGTAAGGTCGGTGGTTGGAGACATTAGGTGAGACGGCGGCTGATCCAGCTCAGTGGCGTGAGTGCTGTCGCTGTTTGACCGAGTCGTCTGTGAAATGAGTGCATTCAATAAGGCGCGGCAGTGATAGCTATAAGGAAGCTGTTTTGCTGATGACCCCTTACTTTTACTTATAGCCCGGCTGTCTGTTTGCAGGATGTAGGTGTTTTGATGTTGAATGTTCGAATATAGACTTAGCAATTTTCAATAGTTAGGTCCCCTTCCTTCTTTTTTATTCCCTGTTTCTTTACAGAGTTTGCTTTTTCTCATAGTTGTGTGGCAGTTAAGCATCACTGTGAACTATGGATGTACTGTTATGAGGTTACGGCCAATGACAGACTTGGAATGAAGGAAACGTATGTTTACCGAAATTGTATTGTGAGGCTCACTCTCTGCAGCAAATGAAAATAACGGACAATAAAAATTGAGACTTGATTAGAAAGCGGCTTCATTCTGTGTACAAATTTTGATCTATTAGGATTAGTTTATCATATCTGTATCGTACCCAGGAGGAAGGAACGTGATCATGTCGCAGTTATTTCGCTTTGTAGATTTTCATAATCGTTTCGCCTGTCAACCTTAGTAAAAGATACGGTTCTCCTTTGGTCGAATTGCTGTTCTCTTGAATTGTACTTGGCAGATTCTGAGCACACGTATGTAGCGAATGACGATGTGAGTTATGCCATTGGACATATGAGTTAAACACTTTTGTGTGGGCGACCAAATTCGGTTATCACTATCACAACAGTTGCTGCCTCTGGACACAAGGGTAAGTGCCTTACTGCAATGCTGTTAGAATCGACCTAAGGGTAATTCAAACAGGATATATTTGGATTTGAGTGTTTACGTTATGGTTGTAGAGACATCAACCACCTGTATGTAGAACCTCCTCTTATTTAAAGTCTCTCATAAAAACTGCCTCTTTACAACCACCTTGTTTTTTAAACACTTGTGCAAGTTCTGTGGGAAGTACCTTGTAATGAAAGGCCGTTCTTCTACCTAGACCACTACTATGACAGATTCCCTAAAGCATATCACTGTTTCAGATTTGTTTATGTTGCTCTACACTTAGTTAGGTTTGAGGGTTGCAGTCTCTTCTCGGATCATTTGGAGATGTATGTGAACAAAAGGGCTGTCATTATAAAGGTGATCCATCTATCCTGGAAAATTCTGCAGACATGTTCTCAATTCGTGTTTATTTAAGCTTAAGGCTAGGATCAGTCCTCGTCACGTCCTGACATGTTAAGCCCTAGGTAAAACTCAAGATGTGGCTCAGCCCTATTGGCAAACTGTCTTTGCTTCATCTCATTTTCCGTGGACCATACCTAACTATTACGTTATGTATTGTCCGGTTATCGACCGTCCGTTCGAAATTGTAGCCTCGCTGTTGCATCACAGGTTTATCGACTGGTAGCGAGATCGACGCCTACCCAACTTAACGTTTGTTTGTCGTCGAATCCAGTCGGACGGGAGCGCCCAAACTCACTTGACATTGAGAGTTGTTCGCTTTATTATGATTGGATGTCAGTGAACAATATTGCCGGTTGTCTGAGAGCCAGTACAACATGATTACAGAGGGCTTAAACGTGGAAAATGATAGTATATCAGTGGAATGCAGACATTCAAAACTGTCGGCATGATAGGTGTAAACAGCAGTGCTCTACGTGGCCATTCTGCCACACATTCAAACCATGCTGATCATAGTAAATGACTGATTTGTATATGGTGCGTTTTGCACCTTCAGAGTGGAAATTGCAGCCACGAGGCTGGAACACTCTCACTTCTGTTTTTGTTGTTGCAAGCAATCCGTTTGAGACTGGACGGTTTGACATATTCGGGTAGCACTTTCTCTTCAGTTTATGAAATTATTCATAAGAGCGATCGCGCGTGTTGTCTTTGCCAGCATGCGTCATCTACGATGTTAAAACACGTTGGGTTTTCGCTCAGATGAAGCGCATTTAAAGTTTGTGCGCTGTTCATTTTGCTCTGTGGTTTGAAAACGTGGCCTGTTTCTAACCATCACATCAACAATCTGTGTTTGTCAATCGTTAAATAAGGTTACATCAGGTAGATGGCACAGATGTTCGTCAGCACATATTTAGGAAGGCTTTGGATATGCGATCAGCTGGTCAACTAATGCTAATACGTTGCCTTTGATAGTCAAATGTCTTGTATGCTTGCTGGTCGTTCACCGTATTAAGCCTCATCGACCGAGATCAACAACGTATAAGTAAAACTAAGCGATGGTCCAAGAACGCGGCATACACGACCGGGAAGTATCAGAGGTTATCGTTCTCTCAGCGGTGAAACTATTCATCCATTACCACTTCCCTTATTTTGATCCACGAATTTTTTGCCTTCCCAGTACTTTTGGGTGATGATTATTTTGTAAGGTACTCTCCGACAAGTCGGTCAGCAAGCTGCTAATCTTGCTAGTGGTTGTGAATTTGATAACAACCGTCGACTGAATAAAAGCCTGCGTAAAGACTGAACATAATCTGGCCGAACAATCGAAAACAGCCTTCGGAATAACCGAAGGCTGTTTTCCCTGATTCGTAGTTGTGTTAGCTATCGAGTCGGTGTAATTAAGGCCATATGTTAAAAGAACGATCCCTGTATCACCAACCATTCGCGCCTTTCGGAACAGTTCAGTTGACCTCAACCTGATCATGTGGACGACGGGATCCGAATGGTCAGTCATTGAGTTTGAGGCAGTTGTCCGTCGGAATCAGAAGCATCCCTTTTCACACAAGTGTCCGAAGGCCGTGTGACGGCCACAGAGGCATTAGACTAGTGTTTGTTACGTCCAAGTTACTGCCGCTTCACTAAACCCAAAAGGAAGTCAGATGCGTGAAGCATCTGAGCCTGTCGACGGATATTGGAGCATCGACATTCTTACCGGCATCCGACAGTCGTGGTTTTTATAGACCTAAAGGCTGCTTACGATTCGGTTGCTCGTAACGTTCTCTGGAACTGCCTTCTTCACAAGGGAGCTCCAGAGGAATACGTAAATTTATTAGGGTCGTTGTTTGGCCATCCTATTAGCAGGGTGGGGGATTACGGACGACTGTTTCGGATGTTCCTCACTTCTTACGATGTCCGTCAGAGGTGACCAATTTCATACTTTCTGTTCACTGTCATAATCGACATTGTTGAATAGTCACTTGAGGAATCCAGTCTGCTTGATGTTGAGCTTCTTTCTGGAATTAAGTTGACGTACATAAAGTATGCGAATGATGTTGTCTTGCCTAGCCTCTCCTCCGAAGCCACTCAGATTATGCTAAACAAGTTGAACGACCCGGGCTGGTTTGTATGGAGTATGGTTCAATCATTCAGTTTGCAAAGTTCTGCTTGGGGATTAGAACATTCTTACTCTCACGTTTTTTATTACTTGAGACTGCGGACAGTCTGAATTACTTTGGTAGCACCATGTGTTCAGCCTGTAATTTTTCTTCTGAAATATCAGCCAGAATAGCAATGTTGCGTGTTGCCCTCGCCAACCTGCATTACCTATGTTGTCAAAAGGACATCCATTTGTCGTTATCAGGAATGGTATGTAATGCTTGTTTGGTTCCTATTTTGCCCTGTTGCGGAAACGGCTTGTTCGCACCGAAGGTGTAAACAGACTTGATGTGTGCGGCTATCATTATTTTCGCCAGTTGGTCAACATCAAGTGGGATGATGGCATGAGCAACACATCCGTTCGCCAGTGCGAATTTCAGAAGACTCTGGATACACGACCACTTGGTTAACTAGTCAGGTTGTACAACTTACAATGGTCGGATCATGTAATCCATATGCCACTTGAGCGTTTACTGCACCGCGCGCTATTCACTCGGACCACCAACTGTCGAGTAAAAGTGTATTGTGATCAAGCAGCGACGTGGTCACAAAGTATGATGTCCCCTACCGTTCTGTTGGGTAAGTGTCACCTGTCTGGCTCGGGTCCTCGTGGTCACTCAAATCGTTGGTTAGAAAGTCCATCCGAAGTAGCATTGTACTACAGTCAATGAATTATCCTCAATCGTCACATTTCAAGGTCATTCGCCTCACCTTGTTTTACCCATTTTTGTTCTCTTTGGCGAGTTATTTCCTGTAGGTTATTCCGCATCACCACGGCGGCTAGTGGCTCTCCGATCCACAGTCCCTTCTGATTAGGCTCACAACCGTTATAAATAAGTGACTGAAATTTTCACAAGTTTAATTGCCCTAACAATTCTTCTGAGTAATGTGGATGATGATCACCTGCCTGGTAAAAGGCCTCTTGGTTACTCAGCCCACTGGTTTGAAACACTGTCCGGAATGGAAAATTGCCGCAGTCACTAGTGCGCCTGGATTCACAATGTGCTTAAACCCATCTATTCAGCTTTCCTAGTTTTCTTTTTCCCATGATAAGTATTTTAATAGTTCACTTCACGTCACTGTTACGGTAACCGGTCATTATAGCCACAATCCCATCTGTTCTGGTTCATGGCCGTGAAGGTTATATATATA
>JTDE01021794.1:6865-19952 GCA_014338405.1 Paragonimus skrjabini miyazakii | reverse complement strand
TGTAAAGCACCGGAAGCTTACCGGTGTTTGGTCCAAAAATAAGCCCAAAATATAACTTTCACCAAAGAGTCTCTTTGCAATAAAGAATTGCTGTCCGACTTATAGCTGGGATGCGTAATCGACTCCCCTTGTTTGATTTGAGGAACAACGTAGATAACGATTATATCGACCATTGAATTGTTTGTATGTAGTGAATTTAAGCACGCATAATACTCACTTGTAGACGTATTCAACTTTGATGAAACTTGATGCTGTGTTTCGTGTTTTCTGAATAAGCTCTCGCACTGAACTGAGATAAGTGTAGTGGTACTCAAAGGATAGATTGTCGATACGTATGGTAAACAGTTGACTTCCTTGGTAGTCAGATCGAGTCAAAATCTGGCATTAACTAATTACAATGAAGAAAATTATGGACCTTCTTTCAAAGTTTGCTGATCTGGTTTTTTGTGCATTCAACATGACGGACGTCATATATTGTTCATTTGTAGACCATGCAATGGAATCGGCGCAGTGCTAACTAATCGTCTTAAATTACACTGGTACTCTTTTTATGATACCTCCGTCATGGGACTTGACTGGCTGACAAAGTCACATATGTCAAGCAAACCAACGATAGATGCTTGGTAAACTGCATTCCTGTCATCCTTTTTGTTGGTTGCCAGAGGAAGGTCGGTCCCCTTTTCTGGAATGCATGGTATTACTTCTATCGCGATATCACCTATCTGCTGCCTGGCGGTACAACCTTTTGTGTCACAGGCTTTCTTTGTGAAACCTGATCGTTTTGCTAAGGTCTGGACGTCCTGGTGACATCTCAGCCCACATACACCCATGAATACCCGAAACATTACCAGTTCCATACTGCTTCAGTCGTCTCGCTGTATAAATGGGTCAATCAGTTTGTTGTTTTGCGGATAGATAAAAATAAGTTACTATTGCTTTATTCTCAATATCTTATCCAACTTAACTGTTTCACCTCCCTTACCTCCCATTATAAATTGTCCTGTAAATTCCACAACTGGCGTGGCTGACCGTAGTAACTCTGTCCTGCTGAGTCGCATCTCTTGTGACCACCTACTTCTCACCCAATGCGCTTTCAATGTTTGTACTGTGAAACAGACAGGACAACAGGCCGCTGCGACTAGGACGATAGACTCATTGAAATTCGACATCTGTTGATTTTCAGAGGGTAAGATCCAGAACTGTAATCGAACTGACGATTCCCGCACTGTCCACTTGATGTTGACTCCGTGGCTGCCGTTATTCGTCAGGCAGAATAAGTGTTGTCCTCAGCATAGTGGCCGCATTGGTAGATTGGATGCCTGTCAGTAGTCGGCTTTCTACTGTCCGCCTAGCAAGTCTCGTCACCGAATCCTGTGCGTGTGCTCTAACTAATTGGAATGGTTATTGTTATGACCCTTGTGGTCAACGATAGTTAGAAATGTCTAGCGCACGACAATACAAATCACGGAACGTAGCACAGAGCTTAGCAATACCCGGAAACCCCAGAATAACACAGAAGACCGTGACCTTTAGTCGAGATCGTTTTTGCTCTCAAACCAAAGGTAATAATGCAGATGAGCGTCTGCATATATATAGTCTTTTAATGGCCTTGAAGAATCCCACTTGAATTGGTGGATTAAAAGTGGGATGGGCCAATCACAGACGCCGGGGAAACGTGCGCCAAATTTGAGTTTTGGCACGTTGTGGCGTGAAAAAGTAAAATTCAAAAGCACAATTTATTTTTCGATAATATCTCGAAAAATAAATCATTTTTGGGGAAAATATACTTTCCCCAACAGTTATATCGCTGTTTACTACCATCTGGGTGCTTTCCTCAGGTCCATGCGTAGATTTTATGTGGTCCTTTTGGCTGGGGATGTGAACACTCAAATTGACTAACTTGGCGATGCCAAATTTCTTTTAGGCGACAGACTTGAGCGCGGATTCTGGTGGGCCGTTGCTGCGACTTTGCGCCAAACAGAACAGTTTTAATCAACCAGTTTTGGACATCGTTTACACCATTGTTTCCGTTGACGTCTTCCTCCTACCAGTCACACCTGGTCACAGATAGACCACATGATTCTTAGTCACGAGTGATGGCCCTGTTCAGGGTTGCCTTTCATACTAGTGTATATACTGTTTCAAACCATACACTAATATGTTGTCACTTCGTTCTTAATTTGGCTATACAGTGGCCAAACTAGTTGACATGGCTGGTTACCAATGAACTGGACATGCCGGCTGCAATATATATGTTTCAAAACAGCCCAGAACGTAGGCTCACCGATCGTGATCTCGAGGATCTCATCAACTGCTGGATCCGATTCTTACTGGCAATCTATGCTTTAACAGCTATTGCATGCGCACGGCTATTCTCTAATTCAGACGCAGCATTACCCAATACGGTTTTATTTAACAAGCTGAGATGAGATATTCATGGCATACTGAGGCTTAGGCTGATCGCAGATCATGAAGCTTGTCTAACTGACATAGTTAATGAAACTGAGTCCGCTTTTGCTTCAGTGAACATTAGAAAGCTCTTCAAGCGTCCGTCTGTCAGTGAATCTTTCAGTGAGGCAGACGGCACACCTATCCGTAGTTAGCCCAGAAGGTTAGAGCGCTGGTTGGGACACTCTGGGAGTCAGTTTGCCTGATCTACTGCGTCTTCTATGTCACCACTACAAATGTGCAGTGTAGTGTTCTCGTGGGTACACTTAGAACCACCCACAAAAACTGAGGTCCGCAATTGCATTTCAGGTCACATACGTAACAGGGCTGGTGACCCAAATAAACTCATGCCGACACTTTTCAAGGAGGGTGGGAAGGCGTTAGTGGAAGCATCGACTCAGGTGTTTCAACTTGTGTGGATGATGGAAAACATCCGTTTGTGCTGCGGTCACTCAATACTTATCCCCGTATTCACGAAAGGCGCTAGGGACTCTTGCAAAAATCATAGGGAATTAGCTTGACTCTGACATTGTCATTGTAAAATCTGTCAGGATTCACGGCTATGCACAGTCTATCGAGGCACCTGTAAACCTCTTGATTCGGGGCAGAACAATACCTAATGTTGGTTTACCAGGGTAAAGCTGGTTCTGTACATAAATAAACAACGGTTAGCAAATTATACAACTTACAACCAAGTGAACTGTGAGCACGGAATTTAACCGTCAGCAAGTGTCAATCAGTAATGCGGTAGTGTAAGGAATTCAACTAGGCATCAGAGAGGCATTTCTGTGAAACTTACAGGTCTCAACTTTGCAAGCCATATTTCTGTTCGGCTACTACGTTTGGTCACTCATAATTGAGAACTTGAACCGACTTCATACATCCGGTCATCGCTACCGATGGTTGATCGCTCGTACTTCGCAGCGTTAACTGATAAGTAGTGGTGGGGTTAAAGAATTGATATTTAGTAACAAGTGTCATTTGAGTATATTTGTTCAGTATTTAAGTCCGAACGGGCATTGACATTTGTGTGACGTACTGAGAGTGTCAGCCACCAATCTTTCGCGCCGACCACTGTACCGATATAAGTTGCGAAATGGGAAAATGAAAACTTGGCATAGCGAAGGCAGGATGTTTATTGGTTGAATTCGTCATTACGCCTTGGGCTCTTACGGATCACAGAGACGATTTGCCAAAGACTTCGGAAGTGATGGCATCTATTCATGCTTAGTAGCGTGCGTATTGCCGTTGTTTGAATCGTTTTTTAAAGTGAGTACTGTAAATGATACGAAGTGGTGAAAACCGTAAGAAAGCTGGCTTGCTGTTGACACTATTTCCTGTTTTTACTCGATCGTTTGTTTGAGTTTCGATTGGTGTTTCTAGTAATTAAGTCTATTCCCCTCCCATTTTTTTGTTTTCCAGTCATAGCTTGTTCTTTATGATTTTATGGCTGTTACTCATCCTCATAAACCACTGATATACTGTCCTCCATAGCGATGATTATGACATACCACACCACCCGGTTAAAATGTAAACCCGAGTATTATCACTGTTAATATAATCCAACTCCTCTCGAGCGACCGGCTGTTATAAACAATGAGCGTTGTATGTATTCTGGTATACTTGACTAAAGGAATGTATGATTGAAATCTCAGGACGCTCTGTTACTTGACAGACAAACGTTTGGCCACTTTAGAATTAATGCGTTCGTTCGATTTTGTAGACCACAGGCTTTATCACCCTACTGCAGTAATTGATTCAACCGTTTTCAGGCAAGCGAACGGGACAGAACATCATATTTATGTAGCACAACAGAAATTTGTCCACTTGCTGCTACTTTCTGTTCATTGTTTTCAGCTCTATTCATGGATGCATTTATTCGGAGTGATATATGTCTGTTTTGAGCTGCATCAGATTCGACCACTCAACGCATATGGTTTGTTTCAGACTTGCTCTGGTTTGCGGTTTTGATTTATCCACTTGAGTGGTTTCTGAGTTGGCTGGTTTACTTTACGGTTTATTTTCTGACAACGGGTTACTGTGTGAGCGTGTTCAGACTCAGTTATCGTCCTACTTTTGGAAAGCGTGTTCTGCTAAATTGCTACGTATGTGTTTGTGATTATGCCTACTTATGTGCTGGTTTGCGATCAAGCTGGGTTTTTTTATTGTCACCTTGTAACAGGAAGCAGCAAGTTACAATCCAAATGATGTAACTATCCAACAGTACTTCAATTTGGACGACACTTTCAAATCTGGTGTGGATGTTGGCCGTCCCAAATCGATGACTACGAAAGTTAAAACTTTCAAAGCTCGTCTGTGGCTCTGTCGCGATTTTCCCTTGTCTCTGAACGATCAAGTTATTCCTATCATCGACCTGATGTCTGAATACAATCCATATTTTCATAAACTGAAGGAATTTCTCATGAAACAGTTACCCCTTGGATTTCCCCTTAAGATTGGTGAGTCTTTAATAATGGCTTTATTATTAAGTATATGTCACTGAAGGTTTCACATTCTTTTCTTATATGTTGGGGTCCCACGATTTGTTTGTTCGGAGGTGTAAACATTAAGGGCGACTGTAACTAATCGGGTCCGGTTGTGTAGACATTATATGACCCTGGTCCGTGGGTTACGGAAACGTGCGCAAAGATACTGCTTATTTCCTTGTTTGTTTGCAGATTATAAGTACCTTAAGGTTGCTTGTTTGAATTTTTCCACAAACGCTATCCCACCATTCTCTCTTCCTTCATCCGTTATCCAGGGCGTTCTTTTTTGTCGTATGGTTTACATGACAGGTAAGTGTCCGCCCCGTAATGTATTGTTGTCGAGAACGACAATTGTGGTGGGTTCTCTTGTCATTCAGTCCGATAATCGTTACCTCCTTTGTTCCTGTGGTCATGTTCGAAACTTCCCTGACGGTCATATCTTACACTATTAATTCCGTTAGTGACTCTAATCAAACCAGTCACCTGGGAGCAGACCACAACTCATATATTTGAAAGCAGCTTGCACTTCAGGCAATTCTAATACCTTATACTACATACACTTTGCTGACTCATCATGGGCCATTGTCAGGACTAACAGTAGTCTGAGCCTTAGTACCTGTCGGCCGAAAATAAACACCACCGATCACACACCGAAGGATTCAAGCTCCGGTTCTTTCGACTATCTTTGTTTTGGTTGAAGCACTGTTGCTGTATCTAACCCACATGCAGTCTAATATACTCATGGTAGTAAAGTTTCATGTTAGAGCTGGAACTGTACTATTTACTGTTCATGTATTCTGCTCGTATGCAACGGTTACTTGAAATATCACTTTGTAACATGCTCTGTACTCTCAAGAATGTAAATGTGATCCGTCCGAACGTTGCAGAGCTGTGGAGATGATGTGTATAACGACCGTATGCGTTACTGTCTGTCCGAACAGTATTCCGAACGGAGACGTCACATTCTAACTCGGAACCAGCTGAAACGAATTCTTCATGGGGCCTCAAATAGAACAGGCTGTCAGAATGGTACCAGTTCCATAAAATCTTGGCTACACTGGACTTGACAGTCCTTTACTCGTTCGTGAATATTAGAAACGAACGCCCTTAGAAGACGAGACAAAATCCATTTTGTGTGAATCCGAACCATAGAGCAAAATGGAATGCACACAGGCATTATATACTCTTCCTTTCAGCGACAACCGGACGTCTTTTCGACGCCACTGATGACACAGTTTGGCAAGTGCAACTCGTGCCTTTGCAATCCTCGCTGATATCTCATCAGCAATATTACAGTCTGATGACGTAGTGCTACCCAAGTGTGTGAAACTGTCCACAGTCTCAAGCAATGAAGAAGGTAGGAGTTGAAGTGCCCCAGTCTTGAAGCAACACTTTGCACATTGAAGGTGCGAAGCGCATTGCGTACAAACCAGCTCGGTCGCTCAACCTGTCCAGCATGGTCTACATGTTTTCGGCAGAGGGGCTAAGTAAGACAATGTCGTCCGCATACTCCACATCGGTCAGTCTAGCGCCAGGAAGAAGCTCAACATCAAGTTCACTAGATTTCTCAAACGCTCCCTCTAGAATGTCGTTTATGACAAAATTGAACAGGAAGGGGGAAATCGGACAACCACTAGGTATGATGAACGCCCGAGACAGTTGTCCATAAACTCTCACCCTGCTTGCAGAGTGAGCCTACAGTGATCTCAACAGATTCACGTATTTCCCTTGTGAAGGAAACAGCTCCAGAAAATGTTACGAGCAACTGAATCGAAAGCAGCCTTTAGGTCGAAAAAGACCACGACTGTCGGCTCTCTGTAACAGTGCTGATGTTCCAAGATCCGTCGCAAGGTAGAAATATGATCAACACTCCCTCGACCGGATCTTCGTGTATCTGACTTTCTGTGGGCTAAGGGAGCCGACGTAAAATGAGGCCAGTGAGTAACTTGGACGCAACAGACACTAAACTGATGCCTCTGTGGTTGTCACATAGACTTCGGGCCCATTTTTTGAAAACGGGAATGACTATTGATAGGCACCAATCACGAGGCACCTCTTAAATCTCCCAGATCGTCTGGAGGAGTTTTGTCAGTTCTGATATTAACCCATCGCCACCATCCTTGAAAAGAGAAGGAGAGAGAAGGTCTGGACCAGGAGTCTTATTACGCTTCAATAACTTCAGCTCCAGGACCACTTCTGCTTCCGACGGAGGACCGTCTGGAATGCAATAACTGACCAATCGGGTCCCGTCGTCCACATGCTCTGGTTCAGGCCAACTGAACTGTTCTTCAAAATGTCTAGCTCATCTGTCAAGTCGGCGCAATTGACTGGTGATAAGTGAACCTTTTTTTTCACATATGGTCTCACTTACACCGACTCGACGACCAGTACAACCACGGATCAAAGATAAAAGCCTCCTGCTATTCTCAGATAGAAAGGCTTTTTCCATCTCTTTCGATTGTTTGACCATGTAGTGCTCACGGTCTTTGCGCAAACTTTTAGTCAGCTTGCGTTTAAGTTCTCGACGGTCGTCATCATATTCAGAACCAGGTGGGATCGAGCGTCGCTGCTTCATGAGGTTTATCGATGTGATGGAAATCCAGTTCTGTCGCAACGGAACATGCCTGTTCACAGCATGCTTTCATAGCTGTGGCGATTTGTTCCCAGTGTTCATTAGGATCACTCACTTGACTGGAACAGGGCAACTTCTTCATCAACGCCTTTTGGTAAACGTTTTTTACATCCTCATCGCTCGAATGCCAGTTAGGTAACTTGCATTTACAAGCGTATATCCTCAGGGGAAATGACAAAACAATATGGGCACGCACAACAGCATGGTCCGAGTCCAGGTAGTTACTCCGAAAGGCACGACAGTCCTTAACAGAGAGACGCCACCTGTAACTGACTGCTATATGATCCAACTGTATCTGCGACTGGGAAGTACACGGAGGTCTCCAAGTATCACAGTGCTTCTTCATGTGTTGGAATGCGGTGCTCGAAACATACAGACCGTGGGATGCGCACAGCTGTAGCAGTCTGTCGCCATTATCAGTGCGTTTTACCCGTTCACCAAACACATCTCCTAGCCGCTTCTCATCCGAAAGAAGACGACCAAGTTGAGCATTAAAATCGCCCGCTGGTATGATGGTGTCTGAGTGTTTAGTTTGCCTCAGTAGTTCAACGAGGGCGTCATAGAACGTATCTTTGGTAGCATCTGAACAGCTGTTTGTTAGAGCGTAAGCCGATATGATGAATACGCAACGTCTTTCTGATTTCCGTCCACAGACTTTTACCGATGTATTGAGTTTGACAGCGCACAAGTGACTGTTCACTGGGGTCCAATCGAGCAAGCATAGCTGCGCTCTGGAACTCAATGCGATTCTCACTCCAGTTTGACCGCGAGATTCAGCTTGAGCGTCACCAGAATCCCTGTGATATAAGCGCTTGGACCGACAATTATCTAGGGGTGATCTCAAATGGATAACCGTGCTAGAATCGTGAACTCGCTTCTCCGACACACAGCACATATCAAGCTCCAGAGTTGAGAGAGTACTTGCCAGAGCAGCTTGCTGATGGACTTTTCGGAGAGTGCGGACATTGAATGCGCCTATGTTTATCATTTGTCTTGGTCTCAGAAAACAATTATCGCCCGAAGGCATATGGAAACCAGGAGGAATAGGGGGTCAAACAGTAGGAGAAACTCGAGATCTGTTAGTAATGTCACTGTCGATAGAACGATAACTTCTGATACTTCCCGGTCGTTTATGCCGCGGTAAGGGGTTGACTCGAGGGACGGCACTCCGTTTCTCTGACTCAAAAGTCTGACCTACAAGACAACAGTATACAAGGTTTTCTTGGGGACCGTACCCGGATCCAATGACTCAGGAGTCTGACTCACTTGGCAGTGAGGGGCTTGCCTAGCCCGAGGGCGTAGTGAATAAGACAATGATGTCTCATTCTGGGTACTGCTACGCGCAGTGGATGTACTCGAAGCTACATTAGGCTTCTGAGTGATACCTGGTGTTTTCCGACGGTATTGAATAGTATGCCGGCGATCACGGTCAACCGTTGGACGATCGGAGTGCTGTTTGTTTGAGGGTACCCTTTCTAACCCCCTTCTTCCTGATACGGAAGACAGCAGTACTGCAACTATAAAAATAGTTCTTCTGTATGCCTATGGAATCGTGCCTCACTGTCTAAACACTACGCGATCAGTAGTGCGACATGCATTGTTATGAGTGTAACTGCTTTTCGTCTGACTGTTCCTCTTTGGCCTGTCTGACGAGGTTTCACCTGGAATGACCGGACTCCTAGTCAGCATAGCCCGCCGGATCAAAACAGTACCCAAGCCCGACCATCTCACCAAAGTAGCAGTATAGGTCGGGAAAGTGAATAGAGACACGTTAGCGTGAATCGGAACTTTAATGAGGAGAAGAAATTTAACTCGGATGGTCGCAGTACCTGGGGTGGTAACGATTTATTCTACTTCGGTAAGAACGCTAGCGATAGACAATGATGTACGGTTCCGTACACACTTCGAACTACGAGTAATTGAATTGGTCATCCTCGTTGTTGGCTGAAATGTCAATTTTTGTGTCAGCCCGTGAATATATTTCACTTCTAGTGTGACATGCCACATATAGAAGAATAAAAATATTAGTCATCAAAACGATGCCTATTGCATAGGTTCTCATATGAGCGCGATCTAGAATTTTTGGAACGTACTCGCCCGACCAGTATGCTCTAACCTTCGGCTCCACTGCTTACTTAACAGATGCCTAAAGTCAAAAATGGAATACCGGGACTCGTTTGTGGAAAGCATAGCGAACCAATGCATAGAAATTCCAAGGCCGAATGGAAGAAGTTTTACCAATCTTCCCGTTTTGGTAGACCACATTCCAAGATTATGTTATGATTTTGACGTGATCATTTTTGCCACATTTCTTGTTACTTCTCAAAGAACCAACGAGTATCAAAGGCCGTCTAATCGCTATGATGTTTAATAACCTCGACGCATCGTTCCAAGACATTTTCTATACTGTCAAGTTGTTTTACGTTTTTTCGCGTGGTGTACGTGGGTGCAACTTACTAATTTGAATTGCCTCTGTACCAAAGGGTTCATTAATGTCCTCGTAATTCATAGTGCGCTGCCTTTTAATGTAGTACAGACAAACTGGTTAATTTTGTCCTGTATCGTCGGGTTGCTCCAATATCCAAGGTTATTCTAGTCGTTTATCAGAACTGTTAATCATGTTAGCTAAATCCGTACGCTTTATCCGAGCTTTCTTGAATGAGCTGTTAATCATCCTTAAGTACTATGTTACGCTGATCTAGACTCAGTGTAAGGTGGCTATCAGTTCCAAATCACATGACTGATTTGAATTCTTCCTTTTGGAAGTCTTTCTAAGTCTCTTGGTTTTGTTTCATCGTGCGGGTCTTTGTTTAACATCGTTCACATTTAACCACTAGTAGTGCAGTGTGTAATTACGTCACCGTGAATACACAATACCATAGTGTCTAGTGCTTATACATCTGTACCCCCTTCTTAATCGATCCAGAAATACCTCTCTATCACGTGCTGAATGCGTGCATCTCCTTCGGCAATGTCTACGGACGTGACTCGAACGTTTATGGTGTGACCACTGTGCCTGTGAGTGACTCGAGTTCCGGGAGAAAATCCACTCACAGCGGTTCCGGTGATTTGAACGACCAACCCCTTATCGCCTCTCATGCAAGTTCGAAGCATGGCGCGAACGAGGATCACAGTCTGGAGTTGGTCAAATGTGTTGTCGATGACAGCGTGTTCGAGGTCGGCAAAGGGTATCATGTTGTAGGTACGTCTTGAATGCTGCATGTAATTATTCTATCTGTACGGGCGTTTAATATATTTTTTTTGTATGATCTTTTCCCCAGATATTTACCGTCTGTGCTCAGATCGTTTGTTAATTGTGTTTCTTCTTTTTAAAAATCGAAATGACTGACAATTTTTATGCTACTCTAACTGGCTCTTCTCTTTGTGAACAGGGGTAGCAGATATCTGGTTCAAAACGTTTTTCTATCCATGTGGTCATTATTTGTTTTGGCTTTACTGAGTGGTACAAACTGCTTTGTCATATCCCGACTTACCTGACCAACTGTCGTTGTGTTTCTGACTACGGTATTAAATTGATCATCTTTTGCGTGTGTTGCACATCACACAGTGGCCCTACGCTATAGCATGTAGTTCTTTTTACGTCACGTAATCCAAACTGTCTTTGTTAGCCTGCCCCCGACGGTTGACTACTTTTGTCATTTGGAATGATCATATATTGTTTTGTCAGCCAGAGTAGTGTGATCTATCTCCTAGCCATGTTCAACCATAACAGTGAATAGCTAGCGAGCTCTTTGACCGTTGTAAAAGAGTTCCTGAATTACAGTATGCGTGTACATTTGATGTCCCGCAACTTACGATCATTTTATGTAATTACCTTCTCTAGCTGTCGTAGTGTATCGACTTTGGAACACGCATTGTGTTTATTAATTTCGTTTTCTGTTTATCATAATTGTCATATGCATCGCCACACTGAGTTTTCTTTGGTTTATCCTTAGTGGAAAATTCTCCCGGTCACTATGGCGCATTGGAAGAAGAAGAGCAGATGGTCCAAATGGCTGTCCAACGGAGTCTGGTTGAATACGGATCGGCGGATAATTTGATGCACCGTGATTACTCTCTGGTGAGTTGAAAGTAAAACACTATCTGTGCGTTCGGTGAGCTCAACTGATGACTGCTTTGTGTCCCATTAAACTCAGCGTGCTTATTTCCGCTTTCGAGTACAACTTGAATTTACAATGAATATCTGTCAGGGAGTTATACTTTGTGGTATATCAAGGAAGGTTTGACCGAGTCCCGTTAATAAAGTCATGCCGGACTTATTTGCTCCGGAGTATTCATCAGGAGTTGAAACGTTGCAAGCAACCTTGTCTTCAGTTTATTATCCTCAGAGTAAACAAAACACTAAGCCTGGGAACGATCTTCAGGCGAAGGTGGGGAGCAAGATATTGTTCCATAGCGCATAGTGTCGTCAGTACGTAATGTGGCACGCACACAAAGCTAACGGCAGTCCTCAGCGTCAGGTGGACTGAAATCAAGGAGAGACAGTTGTGAACGTGTATATATGCCATACTAGACGTGTGGATAAAGAAACGGTCACTGCACTGCTGACATATATTTATATATGTTTAACACAACAAAACTTACCACAATGTGAGAAAATGGAAAAGTGAGCGCGTAAGGTGAAACAGAGGGAAAATAGTAAAGGGATAAAAAAATAAAAAGCTACAACGATGTAAACAGATGCTGGCAACACGAGTGCTATTGATTTCCATTCTTTACCTCATCAGCGTAGTCAACCAAAGGTGTTCATTATCCTTCGAAGGTCAGCTAGAAAGCCGGGAACGCTTTAATGAAACAAGCTTCACAGTGAATGCCTTCATACCCCGAAACCAATTCATGCGCTGACCATCAGTTTGCCACTTACACAATAGCCCACTACCTGCAAACAAGGCACGATGTAGCAGTCGGTGAGTTGACATTTGTAAGGTTTGGCCAGACCAATGAAGCCTGTGAGGCGAGATCATTATGCTCAAGAATTGGCAGAGTCTATCCGTTCTGGAGACACGTCGGCGAACTTTATCATTGTTGACACGGTGTTTTCACCAGACGACGTTAATGCTTCTGAGACATGGATGGTCGAAAACGGATGCTCTGTGAGCATCCTGCATGCGAATCGACCGGGTTTAGGGACCACACAATAGAACTGCTCTAACAGTAGTACTCGGTCTTTCACAGATCATGTCTTCGTCACAAATGACGCAAGTTGGTGAAAGCCACTGTAGACTTTGGTTTGCAATATTTGATCTCCTTAAACATTCCACCAGCGCTGATACAGTTTCCTAAGTACATGAACTTCTCGACTACTTCCAACTGCTCACCACCAAGTGTGAGAGCAGGCACAGAGTCCTGCCAATCTTTCCCTTAATAGGTGCAAAGATCATGTCAAGTTGACGAACCGAAGCCTCTGATCTGTTTAAGATGTTCTGGGCTCCCTGTGAACCCTCACAGGCTAGAGAGACGTTGTTTGCTTAACACTCTATGTCTGTAAGTCGGGTGCCTG
>JTDE01021793.1:23462-37186 GCA_014338405.1 Paragonimus skrjabini miyazakii | reverse complement strand
ATTAAACCTACGTAATCACAGCAATCTTGCATAAACACTGCATTTCGAGGCTGCAAAGCGCATTCCGAAGTACTTAGCAGAACGCGAAACTGCATTCAGCATTGCTTGTGCCGCTTGAAAGTTGTCAAACAGCAACACCTTATCGACAGCATAATCAAGATCAGTCAGCCTTCCACCACGTAGGAGGTCCACATCGGCATCATTTGAGTGACGCAAACAGTCCTCCATTATTTCGTCCATTACGAAATTTGCTGCAATGGCCGGTTGATTCCGTTAACTTCTGACTCTCCAAAAATCTGTTGATTAGCGACAGTGAACGCAGAGAGAACGCAAGGCTCACTACCCGAGAAGTGTGATTTGTATCTATTGATCAGTTCGATTAGCTTGGTTTAAACGTGAGCTGTACATGTGAAGTTGAGGAACGTAGAAAGTGTGAATAACAGTGAGAATTATGAAACAGGAAATACTGCGCAAAACGCTAGTCTGGAGGAATGCATCAAAAGACCAAAGAACAAGTGTAGTTCATAGGTCCGGCATTACTGTGGAAGCATCAAGTATCATGGCAGATGCAGCCGAATTGTTTCTTTTACAGGCTAACAGATCTACGACCGAATTAGCAGACACCACTCCAATGAGTGCCAGTTGATTCAACTGTTATTCGTCGTTTTGTTCATAGAGTACGTTACTACGAAAAATCGTATGGTGACATCGATTTTGTCATGATGTGAGTCCTTCCATCGCCAGACCCCATCATCACACGGCGACAGTGTCTGTCAAGGCAATTGCAGACGCTGAAGTGCATGTATTAAAAAATTTTCAGCAAGCATGTTTTCACGTAGATCTGTGTTGTTTTGGTTGCAGTAGCCAACAGCAACACATTCGCTCGTTGAAGTCGGAGTCTAGGTCACTGAATCCATTTATTCCTGATGGACGGCTGTGAATTGGAGGTCGGTTGAACTATGCACCCTGCCATACTACGCGGCAAGCATTTCGTTACAGATCTGATAATACCGGATTGTCATAAGACGAGTGGACACGCCGGTACAAATTCAAGATCTCTCGGAACTTCGAACTCTTCACTGGATTCTTCAAAGGCAAGCTGCTGTACGTCGTGTATTGAGTACTTGTTTCCATTGTAGACACTGGCATTCCCGACCTGGTGAACAAATTATCGATCCTATAGCAGAAGATCGTCTTCACCCGGACCGTCCACCCCTTTAAATTGTTGGTGTGGACTACTCCGGTCTCTTACTGGTTAAACACAATCGTGACACAGAGAGAAGTTATGGATACATTTTTACTTGCTTGACGATGCGAGCAGTGCATATCGAAGTTGTCCATACCCTCGCAACTGACTCCTTTTTATGTGCCTTCTTCGGTTTGCATCGCCGCATGGATGTTCCAGTGACAACGGAACCAACTTCTAAGGAGCTGAGCTGAGGAATACCTTAGACAATCGGATCAGGAAAGGATTACTCGCGCATTGATGGAGCACGGCTCAAACTGGATATTTTCGCCACAAAATGCAAGCCACAGAGGAGGAATTTGGGAACGTCTCAAACGTTCCATCCGTCGTATTGTTCTATCGCTAACCGGTGGCCAGAAGGTGAACGACGAAACGCTGAGCACCTTAGTTATTGAAGTGGGGAAGATGCTGAACGACAGACCAATAACAAAGATATCTGACCAACAAAACCTTTTTTCGCTGACTCCGAACCATCTACTAACTCTGAAGCCCAATTCATTAGGCAGTGTGCTCACTGCGACCACCCCAAAATTGACACAAAGTTGAAGACAAGCACATTTAGCTAACGTTTTCTGATCGCGATGGCTTCGAGAATAACTCCCCGATTTATGGGAACGGCAGAAATGTACATGGCAAGTTCGAGATCTTGCTGCTAGAGACCTGATGCTGGTGATAAACCAGTCAGCACCAAGAAGGCAATGGAACATGGGAATAGTTGATCAGCCAATTGCTGGAAAGGAAGGAGCGATGAGGAAAGCCTTAGAACGAACAATGGCAGAAAAAGAGATGTTGGGCAGCTGTCTGCTGGGAAAAACAAATGCAAACTAAATTCCAGTCTGGAGCGTTAACATCCAAAATAAATCGCTGATGAACTTTTACCACCAGTACTGACGTATGCCAATCAGACAAAATTGCCTGTTGAGCAGGGCGCATGTACATTCCAGTAAGCAGTTAAAGAAAGATCCGAACACTATCATCATACCGCCGGACAAAGGCTCCGACGTAGTCATACTGAATAAAACTGACTATATCGCTAAAATGTCACAAATTCTGGCAGATCGCTCAAAATTCCGCCTGGATGATAAGTAGAAAGATTTCACTATATCCGCTGAAAAAGAAGTCACCTACTATCTCCGGAACTTAAGAAAGGGCGGTTTGATTGATCAGAAAACCCACTGCGAACTCTTATCCAAAGGATCCCAGATACCCAAAATGTATGGCTTACCGGAAACTCACAAACCTGGCATACCTTGAAGACCCATATTATCGATGGTCAACTCGCCGTACCATAAACTGACCCAGTGGCTCGTCCAGCTACTGCAACCACTGCGAAAGAGGATTACTGAACATAGTCTGAAAGACTCATTTTCATTTGTTGGTTCCATAAGAGATCTTAAAATGAAGTACAAGATATTGATATCTTTCGATGTAAAATCACTCTTTACAAATGTTACGCCAACCGAAGGGATATTGATTATTCATGACTTTGCAGCAGAGCACAACATATCCTTCACACTACCCTTATTTAAAATTCGTAAGCCCTTGTACCTCAGTACTATTGCAATGGAGTTGAGCGATCGTAACATACTACTCAAACGGCTGCAATTCAGTAGTAGGATCGGAGCATATATTTTGACATGCTACAAGCCGCAGGAAAAGTGCAGGAAGGAAAATCAGAGTGCAGTATCACCTATAGGAGTCCCTGCTACTTAATGAAACTGAGCATTGACGTCTACGGCAGCCGAGACGGTCTGAGGCTGAATACCGCGTGCAAATGAGTGGTTTTGTTCCAAGTCTTGTTTCAATGCTTAACCCCTGTATGGCTTGGTCGAATAAATAACCCTTGTGCCATCCGCGTTCTTGGATCACAACACTATGAATATTCCGTTTTTATGCAATGGTAAATCTTACCGACATATTGATGGCGTAGCGATGGAAAGTCCACTGGGGCCGGTAGTCGCCGATATTTTTATGGCGTATTCAGAAAGACAAGCAGCAACAGCTATTTACTTTGCAACGCTGTATAAACCGTATGTCGATGACATATGTTGCGTGTGTGACTCGCTAGGTCATAATGACCAACTCTGCGCACTACTGAATAGTCTACACCCGAACATTGCGTTCACCACAGAAGTCCGGGAAAACAACAAACTTTCCTTTTTTAGATGTGGTAATGTCTGTGAACGATGATGGATCCACCACGAGAATAGTGCATAGGAAGTTTTACACCAATATCGCTCAAACGTGGTCTCGTTCGAACCCTCTTCAGTAGGGTTCGCAGAATTTGCTCACCCGAGACAATCGAGGAGGAATCAGCTTTTATCCACCAAACACTGGTGCACAACGGATACCCCGCACGTTTCATCTCGAAATACGCTAGAGAAAGGTCGGAACGGGCAATATGAGAAACAGTCTCGCAAACCCCTGTCATACAAGAGTGAGGATGTAACCACTCTCATCCAACGTAGACTAGAGTGTGCCCTCAGAACTGCGTACAAAACGGTAGAATTAAGACTGACCAACCAGATAACACGGCTATCCTGCACACCGAGGAACGACTCAAGCAACTCAGTCGCCACATCCAACAGTATTTAAGAATTCACTTGTACTTGTGGAGTCAAGTACATCGGCCGAACGGTGAAAACGCTTGGGACACGTGTCTCGGAGCACATTCCCACATCACTAGCGAACAACAAAATTGGTGCCGCCCAGTCTTCTATCACACGACATTTGGAAGAAACGGAACAAGTAATCCAAGTAGAGAAGGTTTTTCGTGTGTTATATCGCCCAATCAATAAACATAATTTACCTTTTGCTGAGGCCGTTGGGATACACCGTTACAAACCTTTACTTTGTGTACAGAAGCAAATGATAGTTAACCTATCACTACCATGATGTTAGAAGTTTGTAATCATGAGTCTATATTATTCGTTAGGTGTTGTTATTATTTGAATGTTTTGGTTGTACCGTTTACTTAAGTTTGTTTTCATTTCTTGCTTTAAACTTTATGTTGGACTGCCCATTAGTTTCCGTTTATTTCCGCGCACCTTACTGTAAAACCGATATTGTCGGCAGCGTTAGTTTCTTACTCGACCAGTTTAAAATTTGAATTTTGCTCGTTTGTTTTTAACTAATGATGACCCATTCGAACATGACTGGTCTTGTGTTTCATTTCCATTCCAGCTAATGACTCATTCTTATTTTATGTCTATTTAAATTGATGTATGGTGTACCGTAACCGAAGAGATCGGTCGAAATATCTCCGCAGAGTACATCTCACGTAATTCTACTTGCGTGTTCGATGGGAGAACGTCCCCACGGAGGCTTAAACCATTGAACGTACACACCTGGCCCCGCGGCATTACCGACCAGTTAGTCAATCACGAACAACGCCCTGCACAACTTCAACCTCAACTGCTCTTATGCCTATATCTCATTGGTCGAACTATCGCACTGCAGCTCCTTTATAAATATCCCTATGTGCTGATTACACTAAATAGTTGCCAAACGTCTCTTACATTGTTACACGTAACATACTCTGAATTGAAACCTCGTTTGAACTCTCCCTTTTGTGTATTTTGTACCGCCCCAAGAAATTGATTACACTACCACATTATTGATTGACACTTGCTGACGGCTAAATTCCGTGCTCAGAGTTTACTTGATTGTAAGTTGTATAATTTGCTAACCGTTTATGTACAAAACCAGTTTTATCCCATTAAACCTTCAATATTGTCGTGTTATGCCCGATTCTGGAGATTTACAGCAACCCTGACAGACTGCGTTTAGTCGTAGATCCTGACTGATTCTGCAAACATCGTGGACTGTAACTCCACAACCGTCCACAATTTTGTGCTAAGAACGCATGACAATCTTTCAACAAATGGTGAATACAAGATTAGCTAGCAATCCACGTGCAGCAGTATACCACGATAATCTCCAGGAATTATTCGACATGGCTAGATTGTATGCTGGAGGAAATGGGATCATATGAGTTTCGCCTACATTCAGATGAATGTTCCACCTGTATCCAAATGTGACGAATTGTCAGGCCGGAAGGTGTGAGCGTTCCAACACTCGGTGGAATACCTTGACGCGGAGGAGAGTTACGTCCAAAAACCCACAACGAGGGGATGGCGGACAATCGGATGAGTCATCGCTCGACCGGATCAGACTAACGGGCGAGACATGGCAGGCAAAATAGAATGGACGACCATATCGGAGGCGCGATTATTCCAACACTCGCAGGAATATCTCGACACTCCCGTGGAACACGATCTAAGCCCACTGTGGATAGATAAAGGACAACACGAACGACCGGATGAGCCACCGCTCAATGAAATCGGACCAACAGACGAAGAATGGTAAGCGGAAAATCCCCCGATAGACGGCGCCGATCACACACATAAACCTGGCAGAAGTGCACACGAGGCGTGAGCGGAAACCTGGGGGTGTTGTGGACTGGAATGCTGACTCAAACGCGAGCGCGCGCGTAGCATGCTAACTAGCGTGTTGGACAATAAAGATTGTGCTTTATTGGACGCCTTTTCGCTACAGTAAAACAGTGAGATTCAGTATCCATCAGGACGGCAGACGCCCTGATTCTGCGAATGTCACTAAAAATACAATTCTAGCAAAGGAAGTGGGTGGGACTAACTTATCTACACAATGTCGACCAACGATTCGCTGAAGCCTACAGCCAATCGAGGTCGGTCGTTTGAGCTAACTGGTGTGTTGGTGGACTGACGAATTGGAATGGCACTCAGGCGCACATCAGATTTAGTGTAACGCGCACCTGAGTAAAACAAGTCGTTAAAGCGTGCCGCGCGTTAAAACAAACAAGCGACAAGCAAAGTCAAACCAACCGATGGAAAACTTGACGCTTCCGGACCAATTAAACATTATCATTTCACTACCATCTCCTGTCTACAAAACAACCCCTATCAGCCTAGCAAACAAGTCTGTCATGAGGAAATCCGCTGTGGATACGCCGTCGGCGTTTCTTCCTATTCACAAATCAGCATTTTTTATTCGACAAACAATTCGAGCCTGCGTACGTGATCGATCGCGATGAAAGGATACAACAAATAACGACGTTCATTAAACTTCCATCAAACAGATGCCCTTCCATGATTGACCAAATCGCATATTATATCGGCAGTAAGGCAGGATTATATTGGTTGCTATATTTGAGAATCTCATCGGATAGATTGTTACTCAAGTAACACCTTCGAACGGCTTAAATTTGCCACTCAACATGGCACAAAAGAACGGCTGGGCCCCGACCAACATCACAATCTTGATGTGCTGCTGGGAGAATTTGACGTAAAACCATTATCATCGATAATAACAAATCAGGTCCACATCAACGCCAAATTCATTTACAACCAAAGATAAAAGAGAAAATGCCAAACAGGAAGTAAAAAAGGGTATAGAGGGGACCTAATTAATGAACATCAATGTGTGACCCTAACCTCGAAGTGACTGCATCTTACAAACAAAATAACGAGTTGTAAGTTATAGTAAGGCGACATCAGCAAGACCTCACCGCCTTCTATGCTCCGTGCCATTACTTGCAGTAAATGCATAGACAACTCATTCGAACAGCAATATTAACGCCACCGGACCCGATTATTTGCCATCTCTTTACTCGTCTCGAACCACCGACTCTGTGAGTCACAAGGGGCCAGCCTGAATGAGAAACCCGACCTACAGGGGCTAACTCTGCGAAATTCATTTAATCTATTCACAATAAGTCACCACTTGTCTACGTCGCGCTGTACGCCAGCCGATCACGTCGGCGAAAAATACCCGCAGACGATTACCTGAAATCATATAATCCTGAGCAAATAATATCACTTAACACACTATAAAACATCTGCCCCCACCAACCTCATCACCACTTACATACACATACACTACTCAACGCGAGCAATCGAACATAGACTTCACTCGCCAAATCTATGAAGGCGGTCCACATCTTCTATGTTGAACGGCTAAGTTATGCAGCCACACAACAATGCAATCACTCGGACGTAACTGTTCAGCCAAACAAAACACTCGGGACTATGCTATAATGCCGAAGGACCAATTATCAGGGGATTCCGATGAAGCCAATGTGCGGGTGAACCTCCAACTGCAGTAATATGACCAGTCATTTATTTAGTAAAAGGTGTGATGGAGAACAATCGCTGATTCAGGCTGATGCAAGCTTTCCACGGATAGACCGCACAGAAATTCGGTAGCCTATAGTTATCGCTTGGGTACCACTATCTCGTCAGCCTGCAATATTGCTGATGAGATATCAGCGAGGATAGCAAAGGCACGAATGCCTTTGCTAAACTGCGTCATCTGTGGTGTCGAAAAGAGGTCCGGTTGTCGCTGCAAGGAAGGGTAAATAATGCCTGTGTGCGTTCCATTTTGCTGTATGGTTCGGAAACGTGGCCTGTTCACAAAGAAGACATCAACAGGCTTGCTGTGTTTGACCATCGTTGTCTCCGCCAATTGGCCCATATTAAGTGGACTGATCGCGTGAGCAATGTGGCAGTTTGCCTGCACTTATTCCGGAACGCTCGGAATGTGCGATCAATTGGTCAATTAATCACGGTACACAGCTTGCGATGGTTGGGTCACGTACTCCGTATGTCATCTAATCGTTTACCGTACCGGGCATTGTATGCTGAGGCCACCAACAGTTGGGTCAAACCACGTGGTGATCAAGCAATAACGTGGTCACAAGATATGAAGACCTTGACTGCTCTGTTGAGCAAAGTGGGTGGGTGTCACCTGCCTGGATGGGGTCCTCGTGATCACTCAAACCGCTGGTTAGAGACGCTATCCGAGATGGCGGTGTGTCGGAGTCAATGGCATACCTGTAACCATACCATTCATAGTTCTTCCACTTAGACTTCTGTTAATAATTTTCAACCTTCTTCGTAACGTTTTCTTCTAAGATATTCCACGTCACTGTTGGGGAGAACAGCGGCCCGAGCCACAGTACCTCTTGGTCAGGCTCATGGCTGTTATAATGATGACGATGATGAGTTCTCGCTACCTTTTTTCCATACAATCCTGTCCTATCTGTTATCCCAAGTGACATTTCGGGTAGATTCCTTGGAATCGGTCTCGTGCTGTTTCCTTTCCTTACAGTACGTGATCTATAAAGGATAGAGCAGCTGTAGCACATTTGGCACTTAACTGGCTCGTTCACTGAACCACGTTATCAAGTTTTGTCTCTGTGCTGTTCCGGCTGAAAGAGAAGCGGGACAACAAAAGAGCAGGTATTTTAATATCAATCATGCAGGGCACATCACTTGATAAGTCAAATGTGAGATCATACGGTCCGTGCATCAGACAAACCTAGAAAATGTTGACTAAACGGGGTGTTAGAACAAGCTTGAGGTATCTAGCGGCCGATACACTGGATACATCCAGAAGGAACTATTCGGAAGTATATACCTCGATAACAAACACCAGTTATTCGACCCCTGAAGGGCTGAGGGTATAACCAGCGTTGTGAAGCTGAAACGATCTACATGTATGATTGAAGAAGGGCAAGCGTGTGTATCTAAGTATGCGTAACCAATTTAGAGAAGTGAACGATGGTTGAGCTGATGCATAAGCTGAAAACTTACTTTAACAACTATGATCAAATAAAATACCGGGTTTGTATGCCGGAAATATCCTTGATCTTTGGAAAAAACGATACCACTCTACAGGAAGGATACTCGAAGAAATGTGGTGAACGTATAAGGTAGGACAGAATGGTCGTTTTTCCCAATTAAGAGACTTGAAAGTGGAGGGTTCTCGTGATAAAGAGGAAATAACTGTGATGTAATAAATCATTAATGCAGTTAAATGAGAACTCCCAAAGAAAGAAAATAGCGTTGAGGTTAAACTGCAGGCTGGTTATCACTTTTCGGAGTGGACAAGTGTTCTTCAGAGTTAGCGGCTGGTGGCATCTCTACAGTTTCTGTTTGAGGGTTAATAGTGTCCGAAGGATTCGGCTGCTCATTTATGGAACTGGCGTTAGCCAGTTTATGTTCCAGCACAGAGATAGTGGCCAGGACATCCTTAGTTGCCTGTCGCCGTTTGTCTCGAACAGCTTCATCTCCAGCAGAATCAATTCGGTCGATTTCGAGCAGCAATTTGTCTAACTTGTCTTCTAGCATCAAGTATTGCTTGTCCTTGATTGGTGCTGTAAAGCAGTAACGATGATGACATAAAAAAAGCTTTACGTTAATTGGAGCTAAGAAAATAGCAAGTGAAAATGACACCAAAGCTAGAGGAAACGAGTATGGGCAAGCATTCATAACCGAAATCGGTAACACCGTCAGTGAACGACAAAGCCGACAGAAACGTCCATTCTGTCAAGATCAACAGCAATAGGTCCAACCCATCCACAGCTACGACGAATATCATCTATACGACACCAGCTGGCTGGGCAATGTACAGACTAACTACTATTAAAGCGGTTTAGACTAAGTCTACCTAGGCTATGATACCAGAAACAATCGGACTCTATACCACAGTATTAAGTTAGAAATTAGCCAGCATTAACACTAATCAGCTGACCCAGCTAGAGCTGAGAATTCTCCATTCTGGCTACAACCAGACAAAGCGTAGGCAACATACGTGAACAACGGCTGACAGCTAAACTTTGCATCTAAAAAAGAAAAAAGCAACCTGCATACAGAACACAGCATCTCATAATTACAACGAAAAGATAGAAAACAAAAATTCCCGAAATGATTAATCACTGGGTTGTAATTACAACTTGGTTGAATAAATACAAGTGTCTGTGCAGTCCCGAGTGCACAATGAAATATGTCACGCCATACACCATGAAACACAGCGTCATTATCTTCACCTTTTAACATGATTACAGAAAGGACGTTCGACCTCAATTCGTTGACTGCTGTTGGCGCGATTTCCTTAAAAGTTGTAATGAGCATCCACCAGGATGCAGATTCATGAATTTGTGTCCAACTTGTGCTTCAAGAGAAAGGTACTTCGTCGTCAAACGCTAAACGATGTAGCTAAATAAGTTAGGTCGCAAATTATTACCTCCTCTACGAAAATGCTGATATCTTCTGTCAAATTCTTCGCAAGACGATGCAGATGTACGCTGGAAAAACATTCATGAGTATCCCACCGTTTGTTCTTTCAACTATCAGTTGCCGAAGTTCTGCAAGAACAACCTTATATTCTATTCGAAAGCTGGTATTACATTACTTTCGACGCTACCCAAGTGCGGCGAAACGTTTCACAATAAAACACTTACCTGTTTCTCTGCACATGTTTTGCATATTTTTACACATATATATCAAGGCAAAGTAAGAGTACCAACTCAAACGAACGGCACGACTCTATCGTTCACACCTAACCTTGTTTCTGTGCCCGCCACACGTTGGGGCACTTTTGTGTTTGATCACAGAAGCGCCTCACTATTTTGTCAAGAAATGGCGTATCGGTTTGCCATTGAATCTATGCACACGTGTACTGAGTGATAGGTATATTGAAGTAGTCTGTTATAAGTAATCAAACCTAGATCACAGAAGGTTAATGACTACAACGTGCCTACCATGGGACTTTGCGGACACAACGCCCTATGAACATGAAACCAGCTGCTGCGATCGGAAACGTCAGGAAGGTTTTCACTCCATACGTGTAATCGGCGGAATTTAGCTTGGTTCCGGCCAGGTGAATTCCAAGCTCATTTACAACTAGAGACAACGCACAACCGAACACCTCAAACTGCTGTACACCTGTTTATCACCGTCCTCCAACATCTTCAGTTCTCTCGCATTGTGTCAACCGAAATACACGATTCATAGGAGATCCGGTAACAAACGCCACAGGGTACCCAGTCAAAAGGAACTTGGGTTGTTTTAAAAGTCGGAGAGTCAGTCTTAGTCAAGGAATTGACATAATTAATGAAGATGCTTGCGTCGAATGAATAGGGTTAAATACTACCTCGAAATATGAAAAGTGACCAGCCTAACAAATGCGCAAGGCACCCAAAGTTTATACGGATCTTCATGGCATTGAAATTGTTTGTTTTTGCTGCGCTCAACGCACGACCATTACACATACGGGGAGCAGACTGGACACCAGTCCGTCTGTGACTACAGTAAGCACATCTTCGCGTTTTATCAGACATTCCCTAGATCCGTTCGGTTTTTGGGGTTGCACTTTAAGCCGTTTTACAGAAAGTGTAGTACCAGGAAGTCGTATGGCAGATCTGCAAAATATGAAGAGAAACGAATGTGAAAACTTGGGTTTTGGTTATCTAAGATAATTTAACAAACTGGCTGGAAGCACCACCCAAGATGGCCTGAATCTGAAACCAGCAGAAGACAGCCGGAAATGATCGCTAATCATCAATGAGAAACTTACATGCAAACGATTCAACCTGCGGTAGGAGCGCACTGAGCTTTTCTAAAGCATTTCCAATCATTTCGTATGACGACTGTGTAGTCGACTGCTCTGCTGGACCGACTGATGGTACCGGTTTAGTTGGTTCGGCCACAGGATCACTGGATGAAAGATCGCGCTGCGGTTTCCAGGTAGACAAGGGAGGCTGGTTAGGAAGCGACCGATATGATAAAGGTACAGGTTCGGACAAATGACCGGGCTGGAATGAGAAAGGTTTAAATTGTGTTAGGCGTGCATACGATGACTAGGATGCGTATGACAATGAAAACGGGCATAATGTGCGGCAGAACGCGTATGCAAAAATAACGAAACACAACAGCATTAAGCCACATTTGATATGTAATACCATTCGGGACTATGAAAGCTTCCGGCAATTCAATTTTCTAAGTACGTTCATCACAGCAGCCTCTTAATCGTACGCGTAGACCATCATGGAGGTCAACAGTAAGGATGATTAAATCTAAGGGTTTAAGGCAAACTGACGATGTCTCATCAAAACTGTAACGACAACACAACTGTTTGGAACGAAGTTATTGTGGCCTGGAAGCTGCGATTCCCAACTTTTCAACCCCTCAATCGCAAATAGAAATAACGCATCGTATGGGTTTAAAATTACCGTGCACTTATGGTGTAATTTGGGGTTACAAGCGAACCTGAAGAGAAAACAACCTCCTATAAATATACCACCTAAGTTGATTGGCTGACCGACAACCAACAACATATTTGTACAGATGACTAAGTTCGGAAGGCCCGTATTTCAAATTCAACCTCCCATTTCAGTTTCACAGTTAGGAGCTACCTATCTTAATGACTACCTTCATGTGAAAAGGTAGCTCCGCGGTACATAGATCGTATGCAACCTGTATGTACGTTAAATGACAGAGAACTGAGGAACATTTTCGAATGACTGAAACAGAGAGAGGTACTGTCATACGTGTAGATTTAATGAGCCCTTAGAGTTCACACGATCAATGGCCTATTATTTATTTCCTAAGCCTATTTTGCTCCAGTATAATTGATCACTTAAGTCTCATCATTCGAATCAGGCAAGCACCGAAATGTGACCGGGGAATTTAAGTGCATAGAGTAAAACGCCTTTCGCGCTTGATCAAATTATTACATTACATTGAACAAACTGCCCGATCCATTATGATGAGAATCAGTGGACTCAACTACCGCTATAGATAACGTTTAGCAGAACCGGAATTAGAACTTAGGTTTCTATAACTACATCACTGATGACATTCCTAAAGAACCTCGTGAAATTATATTTGCATTCAGTTCCACCTGAACGGTTAACATTATTTTTCAATGTAGACTTCTTGCACTACTAGCAAAGTTGGTTCACCGGCACAGCCAACGCCGCACCACTTTCTAACCGGACACGATAAGGAATGGTGTTCAATCATCCCAAGAATTGTGTTTTCAAATTAGGGCAGATTTTCCGTTGGCATCTGTTGGCCTCCTGCTCAGCTGATGTGCAGTCACATCCAAGGTGTCTCCACGTTCGTTTCCCTAGGGTAGCTCGTTGAGGTCTGCTTTACTGTCTGGTGCATACGTCACCAAACAAAACCCTTTGGTTTTCGACTTCTGGTACATATGATATAGCTAAAAAGTTTGGATAAAGGATCGATAGAGAGTACGAACTGAAGTCACAAAATATCCATGTTTTTGAGATGAGCGCGGTGCTCAATACTCCGTTTACACTAAGCTAAACCGAATAACCATATGTGAACGTTCGACTACAATCGCTCTTGAGCAGTACGTAAATTACTCGATCTGCCCAATTCAATGCAAAGAATGTAATCGACTGTGATTACGTAAGAATGCGGTCAACTATAATAAGGATTAAACAAAATTGATGACTAGTAGGGGATTTTGATTTTCATATAGATTGAACATCACCCACAACTGATCGCAGCTGTCGCATTTCCATAGACTTTCCAGTCGGCCCCTTTCGAAAAGAAGCACTAGACTCGAGTTTCGCTCTCATTAGAGCTCATCAGTAGTGCATATCATCGCCACTGCCGGGACTTGAACC
>JTDE01021793.1:0-15283 GCA_014338405.1 Paragonimus skrjabini miyazakii | reverse complement strand
TACGTATGAACGGGAATGCATACTTATAGCGACTGATGAGGAAAACATGAATGATTTGTCCCCAGTCGCAGCACCACAGGTATGAATCAAATTTGAAAAACAACTACGTCGTCCCTTTTGGATTGGATAGCATCGGTGCTCCTCAAAAACTGTACAACCCTATCCGCAGAATTACCAGCTACTTCTTCTAGCTCTCCGTCAAACGGTTCTTTAACGGAAGCCCGGAAAGAAAGCTATCACCCCTAATTTCAAAGGCAGGTGCAAAAACTGTGCAACCAACCATCGACCGACGGCAATGGTTTCAGAGGTCCTCTTGAAAGTTATAACGCCTTTACTAGGTAATTCTTAAGGGGTAGTTGTGATAAGACTTTTCACCAAGATACAGCATAGTAGGCATAAGGAAAGTGTGCGCATTAGAAACCAATTGATTTCCTGCGATCGCTAAACGAGGGGATTGCTAATTGAAATCATCTACCCAGCTGCCTCCGAAGCTTTTGACAGAGTTGATCACTTCATTCTATGAGAGGATTACCTAAACAGAAGTAGGCTTAACATCAAGGTTGGTGGACATTTATCAAACGGGAGCCCCATCAACAGTGACATTTTGCGAGGGTCCACCCGGAGCCTTCCACTGTTCTTCGGTCTACGTTGACGTCCGATAGATCGGTAAACATTTCAGAACAACATGGACCTTCACAAACACAGGTCCACAGATGACCATTTGACATCTGAGATAAGATATCGTGCGCATCTGCTATGAAAATAGTATTGGCAACCTTCAGCTGGCTATCCCTGAATGCAAACGAGACCGAGGAACATCGTTGAGGGGACGTATAAGTTTGGCCATAGATCGTGCAGGTAAGGCCAACAAGTACAAATTGTCCTTTTGAAAGAATTAATGAAACCCTCCGCGCTGAAGTCGTTCCAGTAACACTCAACTGCGCAGCACTCTCCGCCTAGTGACAATGAACACACATCTTAAAAGATATGCAACTAACTTACTGAACTTATCCAAAGGTAGACCACTGAGAGAATCACGAGGTTCAAAAAGACCCCATATAGGCTAATAACATTAGATCCGTTCTAAAGGCGCTACATACAAGCGAAAAGAGACCTAATCCCTATACACAGTGTCCACTGCACTAAACCATCCACCAAACTGGGATGAGCGCCTAAGAAGTCAATACCCAGGATAAGATTATCAAATGAGCATACTATTGTGTGGACAGATCTTCTTCACAGTTAGGATCCGCTCACATTGGACAGCATAACTTACCAATCAGCACGGTTAAGTCCCATGAGATTTTTAGAATCAACTTTAGTTAGCAGATTTTCTGGCCACATTCTCAACTCATTCCTGCAAATCACCAGAATGCTGAAGTAGGCCAGTGACCAACATTATTTTCCACATTCTTCTCTTTCAATCCGTTTGCATTCAAGCTACAGTCGTCAATAGTTTTAACTCTGGCTAACGAACAGTCAGCAAAGCGCAAGCAAAAACTGTCCTCACTCTTATGAAATCATAAATTTATAGACTCATATAAATCCATAGGCTACCGTGACATGGGAACTGAAAAATCCGGTTTATAGTGTATTCGCTGTATGTACGGTGCAGCTTTAAGCATGCATAAGCCTCAAGCGCACGTGCAAAGAGCTCAGACAGCTTGATGACGACGATTGCAAACTCCAAGAATTCCCAGTATTCTTACTATACAACAATTCTTATTACATGACCACATGATAGTAAGCAGAGATCCAACAATAAGGACTGAATAGTATCATTAGCAGAGTGTAGTCAATGAGAATAGCAAAAAATCGGAGTGATCAATACTTCACGATGGATGACAACGTTGACAGAAAAGTGGAACACTAAATAGATGCACATACACACTTACATGTGAACAGGTCGGTTCGTCTGTGTGAGAGTTGACAGGAAGGCCCGTATGATCTGGCTGTTCCGAAACGACGACACGTGATGGTGCATCTTCTGATTCCGTCTGAATGGGTGAGTTGTTAGTTTGTGACGATCAATTACGATTGACATTAATGTTGACAGGAAACTAAGAATGCCACAGATCAAAGCATTAAGAACCAAATGGGCGATGCAATTTATGAAGAGGCTAATCAGGAGGTCCCAGAACTAAATTGAAGTTCAGAAAAACTGAGGACAATGCAATCACAAGCGATATAAAAATAACGTACACCATAAGATTGATCGTCACGATCAAAGTGGTATCAGATATGTTATGGAAAAATCATTAAAGGATGGAAGAAACTTTCGCAGCACAGAGCATTTAGGGGAGTATACAATTCGTCAGAACTCTCGTAGTAGATGCGAAGAAAGCGTAACCTGAAGTAATTACCACAACGAACTACAAACATCGAAGGTGACTGTGACGAGTAGAAAATGTACGTATATAAAGGCGTACGTAAAATCTTAATCCGAAACCATAAACCCGAAGGTATGAATCGATTGTGGAAACATTATAGTACGATACTTCCAATATGGGTTTACTACAAGGCTAATAAGAACGACAAATACACCGTTTGGAGATGGATGACAATACGCAATCCAATCTACCTTTTGTGAAAAAGGTAAATATAGATGAACTTAGTGCTATCCACAATATTATAACAGAAAATCATATGAATAAATGCTTACCTGTGCATTCGGTGCACAAAACCGAGGTGACTGTGAGATATTTGGTGAGCGATTTACCGGATGCCGAACCACTTTGATCGGGACAGATCTGGATGACGAAAGTGTGGCACTGTCAGTACCACCGGTGGGTTGTGGATAGGTATATCCGTATGAACCAACTCCAGACGGAAACCACGGTGGCTGTGGAGGAGGGCTTTGCTGGAGGGATAATAATAATCAGCCGAAATGTAACAAATGACGGAACGGGGAAGAACAAAAAGTGCTGCTAACGCTTCTTCAATACTGACTTAGATCATGGATAAAACTGACCAAATATAACTCACGTAATAGTAGTCCGGCGTTAGGCAGGTGGGCATATTTGAAAATGTCCGGTTATCATATGGCGGAGTGAATCGATCCGCAAACTGACGGCCACCATACGCAAATTCTTCCGGTCTAAGTGATTCGGACGTAGGCCATGGATTGCGTTCTAGAGTGATCTTGACAGAAAAAAGATGTGACAAAAGGACGGCTCTTATTCAATGGAAAATGCACATTGAGGGGGCCAAGTGAACAGAGCATTAAGAAAACAAAGCGCTTGTAAGAATTTAACCAAAAAAATGTATAGCTGTATTAAGCAGACATACGAAAGTAAGAGACAAAGGTGGCAAGATAAACTTCAGCATAAGGGTTAGAAGTATTATCAAATTTTTCTCATCCCAATATAAGTAATTTCAGTATCATATAAGTTTTTGTAAAATAATCAATGTGATGAGTAACAACGTCTCCAAAAACACTCTACTTTCAAAGTTCCAGATCCACTCACAGCAACCACAGGTGAAGCTGGAATCCTAAAAGTAATGCCCCTCGGAAGTTTCGACTAATTCATAATGCCACTTCCATGTTTCGAAGGGGGTGCCTTAAAGAAGTCGTCCGCCGAAGTTAACGAGAAAAAATGTCAAGGTCAAAATAATATGTAAATTGCATCTCATCAGAATCGTCTTAGTTGAAAAGTGGAGCGTATGCCAGCAATGGGCAAGATATTGAAGCATCCTACATAACATGGGGTTCAATGTGTGATCTGAACAGATTTTAAAACTGTCAAGAGAAATGAAATCTGCATCCGATTTTGATTTGTTATTCATATGCCCAAACAATCTGACTGAAGAAAATAAATTTGGCGGCATAGGAACACTTGGAGAGCCACCGAAAAAATGATTAGTTTTCACTGTACAGTGGAAAAAGTAACAGTAGAAACATCGAGCTTCCTAATTCTAGTTCATTAATGACGAAAGAAGACGTCACGAAATGTTAAAACTTCGTTTACCCTTATCAGTTGTGAACATAAAACATTCAGTTTTATACGACATACGGATGGATGACAACAGAAAAGGCCAAACTTCAGACCTTACACGAGATGTGGCTGTTGACAGTTCGAAGGCGGACAAACTATCAACGGTTTATACATAAATGGGGCCGGAAGGCGAGTGCCTATAGGCATTACCTCATAAAATGCAGGCAATCGCGGATTTCGATTATATAATGACATGTCAAACGAGTTGACTAGGTCAACGGTGTAACCTGTTCCCAGGATGGGCCTTGTAATCGATTAAATCGGCTTTCTAGTCGCACGCTCTGATGCTATCGTGCGCTGTGTCATCGCGGGCAACAGTCAATTTGGCACATGTTCAGTCACCCTTGGTCGTGGATACCAATATGTCCTGCCGATATAGGCGTCACTGCAACTGCGAGTGATAGACTACATGGAAGACGGAGCACATCGGTAAGATACGAGTATGAGCAAGCTGAGCAACACTTCGAGATTAAAACAGCAGATGCATTTCAGCCACAGGGTATGAGCAAGCTGGAACAGACTGTAATTTGCGACTTACGTCAGTTATCACATGGTCACATTTGAAAGGCAGAGTCGAAAACACTTGCACGTTGCAATTATACACATCAATCTTGGTCAGCCTTCGTTTGCAATGGAAATAGATGAACTTCTAGGAGTATCCGTATGCCATTAAGATCGTCTTTTCTATTACTTCTTTTTTAAGCAGCCATCAGAGCAAATTTTCCGTGGGGCCTTGTTTGTATGCAACCGGTGCAAACGATGAAAAATTCAAATACTGATCGTCTCAAGTGGCTTTGAGGTACATCGAACCAGTGTACTGAGCTGTTGTGTCGTCTGGTGGGTAAAGTGTCTAGAAAGGGTAAACTATCGTGCGATTCCTCCTCTAGATAAACAGAAAGTTTTGGATGAGAGAGCGAAGTTGGAGTTTTGGACTCTTGGCTGAAATTCGTTATTTATTATTTTCTGACACTGCTTATGAGTACTTCCGATTTGGCCCCATGTTTGTATCACTTGTTGACTTAGACAGTTTGTTTGCCTTTGAACTGACAACAACCACGTCTGGTGTAAAGCCCAAAGGTTGGTCTTTTCTATTGTTGTTATCCGTATGTCATACAAAACTTAATGTTTTACGTTCAGAATTGCTAAGAGGAAGTGTAACAAACAGATTTTCAGGCAGAAACTGCTGTTGAGAGATACTGGATTGGCAAATACATCTCTCACCTTACGTATGAAAACCGTATTAACAGCACACTGCTCACCAAAAAATGGCTTAATGCATGCTGGCAACCTCTACTGGAGAGATTTGTTTACTACCCCGCGAAAAATCACTTTGATACATTGTATTTGACAAAGAGTACTTTCTTGATAATAATAATAATGTGCAAAGCTATGTAATGATTAACCAAACCCAAACATGTTCATTCAGGTTAACGAAGGTCTATGAATAAATGATGATCAACGTAGCCACTACAGATGTACCGATAAACTCCAAAGCACAAAGCCATTGAGCAAGTAAAAAGGTCCACATGATTCTGATCTCAAAAAAGTTAAGGCGGCTTGTAAACTTAGTTTCGTATTCATACACCACCGACTACTTGCGACCTTGGAAATACCCACAGAAAGTAGTCGGCGCACATTAGAAAAGGAAAGTGGTTCTTACACAGTTGGCTCGAAAACGGTTATTGCAAAGAAAAGACCAAACGTGATTTTCCTACGTCATTTGAACGTTGATTTAAAAAGATAAAGGAATAGTACACTACTATGAGGGTAAAAAAACCGGAAGATGAAAAATCTCTTTCAAACCACCCTAACGAAAGAAATTCTCACTGGAGTCGGCGTCGATGAGGAGTTGGTGCGCGGATCCTTCCAAGTTGTAGTCTTATTGTTGTGGTCCACATAATAATAATTACCCACATCAGGGCTATAGACGCGTTCCCAGCCTGGTGGTAATCCCCCATTGTCCATTAATATTCTCCGACAAGATAACAGAGTTTGAAAGAATGTTCTATCTGAAAAATTGCACAAATAAAAATGTACTAGAGCAGTAAGTACTTTGAAATATCAGCAAAGCTGGATTACATGTAACAGAACAAATGAAATCAATCTCCCAAACTGTCTTGCAAAAGTAAATAATCACCAATATCATCGACAATTGTTATTGATACTTTACTGTCAAACAGCCATAAGAAAATGCCCCGAATAAAACAAATAAGGGGGATAATGGGCGAAAGTTGATACGCGAAGCCCATTCATTATAGACCTAAAGATTAAACACCAGGGCATCTGCACTTCGTGAATAAACAAGAGATACAAATGAGAGTAAGATGGAATCAGCGGGACAGCTTGGTAGTAGCGTTCACTGCGTTGAAACGGATGGTTGTAATGTGCAGTGCAAACGAAACGGACTGGAGAAAAGAATGTTACGTACTATCAGCAGGCGCCGTTGGCGACAGCGTTTTGGCAATAGAAATCACTGTCTCGCACCGCCTGTGCTGGTATATTGAATGGCCTCGCCAAACCTAACTGAGTGATGCTTTCCGATTTCGAGTAAAACACCGGAGAAGAATGCTTCTCTTCTTGAAGAGTGTGTCTTAAGTTGCAAAATCAGAACAGCAGACCAAAAATTGAGTGTTCAGTAGAATAACACCAGTAAGATCATAGTAATAAATACGATCAAGAGGACAGATGGGATTGACACACCGTCGGGAGTTGAGACAGGTGGGACAGGCTAAATAGCCAGAGACATTGCAAATTCCACGGAACAAAGCATAAAAAAGGCCAGTGGTTTCTCGAAGTATAAGATCAAGGAGACTGCAGCGCCGCCGACAGCCTCAGCAGCGGTGTTTTTTTAGCATAGCCACAGCATCAGTTGTCTGATGTTAATCAGAGAATAACTGACAAAAGCCATAGATGACTGGAAAGACCGGGTTTCCGACAATATCGCAAAGTGAGCAGTATGCGATATTTTAACTATATTGAAATCGGTCATTTTCACTGTGTTCTTCCGTGACAAGTCTTGCATTTAAAGAAAGACTGCAGTGGAAGGAAGTTTCCAAAAGAACGGCTAACTACGTCGTTGGCTTGCAGTCAAGTCAAACAAAAGCTGTCTCTCTTGATCAAGATGGAAATCCAAAACTCGCGGTACTTCAAAGGGATAGTTTTAAAAAAACAGCTTGATATTATCGGCGAATGTAACAGGAAAGCATGAACGACGTGCAAGTTATCTAGAAAAACAGCTGCGACGACCGAATAAAACGACACACTTGAAGTAACAAAATTTGGCAAAGGTTAGACAACTGCGCTGCACAAGATGCTTCAACAACTACCGAACACAACTCCTGAGTTACGGGTGTTAGGCCTGGGAATAATACGGGCTGTTCTGCCGACCACTGAAACAAAAGATTGAATGGCACTGTTCCCTTAACTAACGAACAATCAAACGTCATTCGCAACAAGACTGGGCCGCGCCATGGTACGACGTCTTAGTGACCCACTGGGTAAAAAAGAATGGGGTGATTATCACATCGACAGTCACACATGCCAGGCAATCTAACAAGGGTTTGACGAAATATAATCAAAGTCCTCTAGGTTGGGAGTTGGAAGAAGACTGGCATTTCGTCGGAAAGAAGCATCAGTTTGAGTACACTGCCAAACTACAGTACCGGCTTTTGAGGCAGAGGCTTTGGTTGACAACCCTAATCGTTCTCCTGCCCAAGTTTGTGCGTCCCGGTAGCATCCGGACCCAAATACAACCAAGAATATTCGCACCAATAATTTCACAATGCATCGGCCATCTAGCAGTATAAATAAGGTCGCCGTACGTCTTGCACACAACAGGGTGGACAGGCGAAAACATGCTAATGCTGACCCGTTCCGTGCTATCTAAATTATCCCTCGCGTCCATTCCGGTCCGCAGTTCCAGTAATTACATTATATGACCGACATAACAACAGACAACAATAGTAGCACAGTCTCAATTTTCACAACCCAGCTTCGGGCACTCCTCGTCCCCTGCCCAGGCACAGAAGGCGAACTAACAAGTGAATCCAACGTCCGTACTCTGAAATAGAGAGATCAACAGGCCGCCCTCGCACAGATGTTAGGCTGACGGAATGTGAATGTCTGCCGCATTTCAGACGTACCGAACTGACTGAACCCGTTCTGTCTACTTAAAACTAGTTGTACAGTTCGGGTGGCTCGACGGCGGCCGACGACCGGTCGGGCTGGAGTAAGCATAGTCCTCACAACAACGGCGACAGATGCATTGACCTGCCTTGTTGAGACCAACTTTAGACAGCGAGTCTTCAGAACTCATTCTATTATCTGTCAGCGCTCCAACCAGTCGTAGTGACGTCGGCGTTAAAGAAACCTCTACTCGGATCTAGCTGCTCTCTGTGGGTCAATACATGACTGACGTATCATTCTGGTCGGACTTGTGAACGTCCAGGTCAGCTGCTCTGGTAAGACTGATTTCCGTTCATGTGGCACGCTTAGGCTGGCATCAGGTCGCTCGGATAACAGTCGACGACAGTTGCAACCGTGCACCGAACACAGGCTACTTTTAGCCAATACTAGTTTTAGACAATGTAGGTGTCATTGTAATACTTAGTGCCCTTCTACTCCGAATCAGACGACACAGGTGTTCATGATAGATGGCCTGGCTCTATTTAAGAGTGTCATTCTTATTGCAACATACATGAATTCAGAACAACGACCGGTTGTTGAGATACCGACCAAACTTTCGGTAAAGCATTAGTAACAAACTAGTCTGGAATGCAAGCTTAGTCGTCTTGACTCCGGGGAACATAACAGCTGCCGGAGAAAATCAAATAGGCTATTTATAAAGCAGATACTGTATCATGCGACAGGGGGGTTGGTGGGTCGTCCCTGATAGCGTTTTTAACCAACGATTTGAGGGATCACGAGGACCCCAACCAGGTAGTCAGGACCTGCAGTCAGGGTGTTCATATTTCGTGACCACGTTGTTGCTTGACCACCACGCGGTTTCGCCCAACTGTTGGTGGTCTCAGTAAATAATGCCCGGTACGGTAAACGATCAGAGGGCATACAGAGTACGTGACCCAACCATCGCAGGCAGTGCAACGTGAGTAGTTGACCAATTGATCGCGCAATCCCTAGTATTCCGGAATACGCGAAGGCGAACGGTCACACGATCAGTCTATTTGATATGGGCTAACTGTCGGTCAAACACAGCGAGTCTGTTGATATCTTCGTTGCGAACAAGCCATGCTTCCGAACCATAGAGCAAAACAGAACGTACACAAGCATTATCTACCCTTCCTTTCAACGACAATCGAATCTTTTCGATACCACGTATAATACAGATTGGAAGGTCCACTCGTGCCTTTGTTATCCCCGCCGATATCTCATCAGCAATATTACAAACTGACGAGATATTGCTACCCAAATATGTAACTGTCCACAGTCTCAAATGGATTACCTGCAATAAAGTAGGAGTGGAAATGCCTCAGGCTTGAAGCCACACTTTTCATTTTGAAGACTTGAAGCGCATTCCATACAAACCAGTCCGGTCGCTCATCTTTTTCAGCATGTATGTCTTTGGCCGAGAAGCTAAGTAAGGCAGTGTCGTCTGCATATTCCACACCGGTCAATCGAGCGCCAGGAAGAAGTTTAACACCAAGTTTACTGGATTCCTCAAGCGCACCTTCTAGAATGTCGTCCATGGCAAAATTGAACAGGAAGGCAGAAATCGGACAACCTTGATAACCAACACTGGAAGTGATGAACGCTTGAGATAGTTGTCCATTAACTGTCATCCTGCTTGCATAGTGAGCACACAATGATCTCAACAGACTCACGTATTTTCCCGGTACTCCACTGCGAAGAATACAGCTCCAGAGAACGTTACAAGCAACTGAATCGAAAGCATCCTTTAGGTCCAAAAAGACCATGACCGTCGGCTGCTTGCAAGAGTGCCGATGTTCCAAGATTCGTCGTAAGGTGAGAATGTGATCAACGTATCCTCAATCGGATCGGAATCCTGCCTGTTCTTCGCACATTTGATTTTCTCTGGGCGTGGTGAGCCGACGTAAAATGAGACTAGTGAGTAACTTGGAATAGATGATATGAAACCCTGGTCGTCAATTGTCAGAGCAGTCTGGCAACTTGGTCTAAAAATATTTCTACTGTAACGAGGTTTTTGACTTCATATTCAGGTCATCATCCCATGAAAAAGTGAGGACTTGTTTAATGTTGAATGAAAGGCGGCCCCTCCGAGAATCGGCCCCCCTCTGATACAAACATTTTGTCAAATCCCGCGAAGTAAAAGTTACGTCACATTTGAATAAAACGATACAAACAACACTGTTGAAGAATATATAAAAGACGACACATTCCATGTTGTCCCACGAAACAACGTGCGCACTTATTTTGAAGGCATGTGTCATGAAGGTACCTTCAGGAATGCAGAGAGGCCTGCTCGCTTGGTAGCCCGTATATAGTCAGTGAGTACAAATGGGCTGTTGGCACCACCCGAATAAAAAAAAAACAGGATGTGATTTCGTCCAAATTTTGTGCACATTTCAACCTTATACCAATCTCACTTCATCCATTCTGCACATTGTCAGCAATAAGCCCATACGGAAAACACCCGGCAAACAATCTTTTTTTTGTCGGCAGGTAGAAAAACTGCGTGGGCGTATCACATGGTCATTTCAGACTGACCCAATTACCGGACAACTTATGGGCTCGCACAACTACCTTAAAGTAGACATAAATCGTCGATACACGGAAACTTATACGTCGGCATCGCGTGTGACTACTTTGCGTACCCATCTGTCATCAGTCAGCTCAATCAGAGTTTTGTAATCCATAGCTAGAGTAAGGAAACCCGTGAATTTTTTAAGTAACCTTGATTAACTCATTAGGCTAAAATCACGTCTATTTGGATAACCTTCACTGAAACGTCCCGCAGCACATATCATTCATATCACACTGCAAAGTTATTACTAACGTACCTCGAAAAAGCTACGAAAAGTGGACGTTTTTATTGACAGATAAACTACATCAAAAGTTATAATACTACTTGGTACCAGATGTAGATGAGGTCTGTACACTGGGACGCTGTCGGTTTTTCGTCTTTGCCGATTTATAACTTTCTGTCCTAACTCTTGACCACGTTCGTTGTTAAGCCACTTTTTGACAAAAATGTCTACAGTGTCCATCGGCGCTGTAAAATGAGCATGGCTCACAACAGACCCTAGAAAATAGATTTTCAAATGACATGTTTTACCTCGAAATGTAAACAGTATTTTTGACTCCTTTATTCGCCACCCTTAATTATGTGAATCCATCCAGCCGACGATTTTGGAAAAATCTTCGTTGAACAGACATTGGCAAACATTTCGAAACAAACTTACCAGATTTGTTCCTGTGTACCTGGATAGAAAGCGCATTCGTGAAAACCACAAGCAATGTATGAGTGGACAGTACCGCTGTTTTCTTTTTCCCTTCCGACATAAAGATGAACTCACCAGCGCCAAAGTCCGTGAAAGTGCGGTACGGTGCCCTGAATAACAGGCACGCTAACGACTTACTATCATCGTTGGGAGAACGGTCAACGCCTGACGTTGAGCGCAAAAGTCCTTCCAGCATGTCCACATTAAGCAACAGTAAGTGGACATCTTGGCTGAGACGATGTAAGAGGGCGGTATGGATACTTTGTTCATAAGAACGACAAGTTTGCCAGTTAACTTGGCCGATGGATCTGTCCATATCACTAGATGATACCCCCTGACGACATCCAGAATGACAGACTGCCAAGCCAACGGAGCGCCCAGCTGCAAAAATGCCTTGCATAAATCGTCTCATATCGACCTTACAGCAGGCATCTCCAAATCTTCATCCACGCCCACAGTCATTAAACAAGTAAGCGGTTGTTTGCTGCGGTGGGCCGATATGTGGCTGCCATAATCGGTAAGAATATCGAGGTAAACCCAATGGGGGGCTGTACGCCAGAAACGCTGGGATCTAATGGTTCAACTAATGAAATTCAACCAAAACCAACTTTCACGCTGGTCGCCACTCAAATAGGAATCATTGCAACCGTGGCGATGCCCCCAAATATTGCCCAAACCACACGGGGAGGGTAGTGATATCAAATACTTACGTCTGCTTCTGTATGCAACTCATCGCGATGAACTGAAAATTTTTCCCTGTCGGGGAAGAACCCAATTCCCAGACAATACCGTTTTCATTCACCTTTGGAAAGGCCTATCTCATTCTGCTCGAAGTGACTTTCACTGTCGACACGGTCATGTGCCACTTCACCTTTCACGTGCGTTCTCAACCTTGTGTCAATGTCTGACACCTCGCCTATGCACTTCGTCCTTCACGAGCGTTCTCAGCCTTGTGCTAATTCCTGGCATCCCGCCCACATGCTCGTCCTTTTAATTGAAACATCACTGTACTGTTTAGATCCTTGCCTGATCCACTTCTGTCCTTGTTTTCTGATAAGTCACAAACCCTTCAAATGTGGTCTAGTTTGTGACCGTGTTCTCTTCGGATTGAGTGACATAAAGTAGCTCTGTCTGGAGGCCGGTCTTTTCTCTGTGTTCGTTCGTTAGCCTCAGGTGGTTGGGTTGGCCGGGATGATTCGTATTAACCGTGCATATTTCGTAGTTAGTTTTTCACTACCGTTGAACGCCGTTCCGTTATCTATCGTTTCACTAATAGTTATTCTGTTATCTGTTTATGCGCTCGTAGGCCGTATACCAAGTTACAACATATTACTTCCACTTCCTTGTCAAAACAACGTGGCGAATGAAAGATGTTGGGATAATCCCGTAATAAGAAGGAAAAACCATAATCAACACAGATGATTACACACTTGTTTATTGCACATCCAACCTCGAAATAGTTTCCCTGTAAGAACCAATCCTATCGTTAGTCAACAACATGCCGTTAGTAGTAAAAAGATTATTCTTTCTTACTTCACTTGTTGCGGAATTACATAGGCGTAGTCCTAACGTATCAATTAGCGCGGTAGCCCGCACGCTATGGGGACAGGATAAAAGAAACTGAATGCTCAGTTCGGATCACAGGACCTGAGGCTAGTAGCCGGTTGATGTCGTGTTCTGTACCAGTGAGCTCGGATGATCCCACCGTGCTGCGACAAACGGAGAAGAAAAACTCCCCCACAACAATGTTTTGATACCTTCGGTGATATACAATACATAGTATATTATTAAATGGTCAGTGAGAATGTCCTTGAGCAAGTCCTCATTAGAGCTATGTGAACGATCTATTGGACGCCAGGGGTTGGATGAAGAAGGAAAGCGATATTGGAATCACCGTCACTAATCATAGCATACTTAGATTAATAGGCAGGATCAAAGCCAATGCTGGTAGTGCCATCATCTCCGTCAGACTCCTGGATGACAGAACAGAAACTTCTTGGTTACAAAAGAATAGCTAGGGAGAGACAAATAACTAAATAAAGAAGTCCTACGCGAATTGTGTACAGTCGGCAATAAGGAGGAGCTGAGAAACATAACGAAGATTTGGACAGGGAAAAAAGAGATGGTTGCCATCGCGTAGGTCCAGGTCACTACCAGCACTCAATATCCGGAAGCAATGCTAACCAACAACCACCAAGCTTACGCTTAAAGTCGGTAACCGTGATGGCCAACACCACCTTGGACGGTAATTTGTTCTAACTGTTCACAACTCTATATGAGAAAAAGCTGGCCCGGATTTGAGTCCTAGCTTCTTCCTTCACAATCTTTAAATTGTGCCTTCTAAACGATGAATTTTCACTGCGAGTAAACAACCGCTCTTCTGCCTCAGTCAATTCACTCAGGATCTTAAAGATTTCTACGAGATCTCTTTTCAATCTCCTTTCTAAAAGGAAGAGATTGAGGTGCTTAAGTCTGCTGGAGTAGTCCAGCCCACGAAGTTCTACGAAGAATTTCGTAAACATTTCACCCTAGCACTCGACCAGATAAGACCAAAAGGCTTACACGCAATATTCTAGATATGGTATCACGCAAGCTTTATACAGAGGCATGAGGACACGAGGATGGAAGAAGACAATCGGTCTTCTTCCGTTGGTTTGCTTTACGGGCTGCAAACATACACTGAGTTGACACACCTCTCCAGCAGTGACTACCACTTCCCCCATAATCGATACATCAACGCACGAGAGCATGCTGGACAAGCAACAACACCAGTTCCAAATGTATATTGTTAAACACTTGACATACCACAATACACCTGCCGATATGAAAAAAAAAACTTATCCCGTCAATGAGTTACGCGTAGCAACGTTGCAAACGCCCGGTGTCACCGAGTTATGAACCCTCGCCCCCTTAAAATTGAAATCCTAACGGCTTGTCAAACGTCGCAACCTCATACTGTAACATGCAAGTCGGCCGTTTACACTATGAATGTCCGTTACACTTACGGATCAACGGTGGGGCAACGTGGAGACAACAGCAGACAGCGTTCTTTCGAACAGTCCTGTAAGAGAAAACAAAAAATATAAGCATGAGCCAAAGGCTCAGTAAGCCATGCACACAACTTATACAAACGAAAACTGCACCAGCACGCCCCGTTACACTATACAAATCCAACTCGTGCGCGCTTGCTGGTTACGACCACACGTTACAATACACATGTAGCATGCAAGCCGGCTGTTTCTACTCGGGTTGTCCGTTACACTTTCGGACCAACTGTGGGGCAATGTGGAGACACCAGGGGACAGCGTTCTTCCGAAGTAGGGGTTCCAACAACAATCCTGTTAAAGGAAACAACAAGAAACGAGCATGAGCCAAAGGCCCAGTAAGCCATGAACACGACTTACACAAACAATAAATACAACGGCGCCGAAAACACAGCAGCACGCTTCTTCACCAATTCAAATTCAACCAATGCGCGCTTGCTGGTTTCGGTCGCACATTACACCCATGTGTCATATCTTCAAGGCCATTTCAGTGCCCACAAATGAATGGATCAATTATTCACTGGGTTGTAAACAGAAGTGAGCGGCTGGCACTTTTCAGAATTCTGTTTCTCGATATGTGGAATCTCATGGACCGGCAATTGTGTAGTTCGCCGGTATGGTGTTTCAAGGCCGGAACGAGTTAGAAACGGCCATTTAGGCGCGAAAAGATATTTTTCAAATTTTTCATGAAATATTCAAATGCGTATTACGGAACAAATATAAAGATTTCTTCGAGTATACCAGTGGTGTTGCAATCGGAAAAAACAGGTGTACCTAAAAATCGCCCATATTCGCACTTTTGTTG
>JTDE01021792.1:0-42524 GCA_014338405.1 Paragonimus skrjabini miyazakii | reverse complement strand
CTCAGATGCATCATCTGCATGTGTGATTACGAAGTTGGTGAGGAATTACGCTATCTCCCCTGTCTACATACGTACCATCGAATGTGTATCGACGACTGGTTGATGCGCTCCCTTAATTGCCCGTCTTGCTTGGAGGAGCTCCGTCCTAATTCACCTCAGGTGAGCCGGTCGATGGATAATACTCATACCGGGGATCGTACTGTACGCCAAGTTTGTACGGACACTTTGAATCCGGAGGCAAATTCTTTCGATCTGCTCACCTCACTCATTTCATCCACCACAGTTGAATCTCGACATTCGCAGAAATGTGGAGACTCCGAGGCCAAATATTCCAGGATCGTGACGAGTACGGATTCCCAGCCAAATAGTTCCGCCTCGGGTCCCGCTGTCAAATCCTCTTGTTTCTATCATTATAACAATAGCGGCAGTGGCGGTGACGGATCTAGCACCCAACTTCGTCCAACCATTCGTGTACCACATCGATCACATCGCCGGACGCGATCAAATGGACAGCTTACCACTCGAGCTGATGCTGTCCCGCGCCTCCCACAGATGCAGCGTGTACATAGACGAAACAGCACGACAGCTGTGGACTTGGCGCAGCCCACTTTCTCGCACACTGTTGCGTCCGACCAGCCCCACACGTCAACCCTGCCCGACCCTACTCAACAGCCCAGCCTTTCACCACGTCAGATCGACGGGGATTCACATGAGGTATTTCCGTTTTTTGTTTTAGCTGTATTTTTCGTGTGATGACTAGGTAAATTGATAGTTGGTCAATTTACAAAAGAGTTGTCGATCAACAGATGTTGAACGTGTGAAGTAGGGCACCTTTCTATCGGTTGAGTTATCACGTCGGTAGACATACCGACGGTAACCTTGTGTGTGAATTTTTCGTGAACGGGACAGAGGTGTTTTTGTCATCGTCCAAGTTGTGTTGTAAGTTCATTGTAGAATTGTTGCAGACCTACATTAGTTTCCTGTGCATTATCGGTCTGGACCATGATGACTCCAGTTATTTCGCATCAGAATGCGACATATGCAAGAGAAATCATATTCTGTCGGATGCTAACTGTGAACCATTGTGAATTATTTATCCATTGATGTTTTATTTAGTTTCAGTTTTCTCGTGCAAGTTTGGTACTCATTTATTGGTTTACTACCGCTTGGCTGTGATGAAGATTGCAACTTTTCTACTTGTTCACTTATTCGACTATTTTCTGTTTAATCCCTGGGCATTGTGACCAAAGATGTTGTCCAGACAATCGTTTTGAATGATGTAAAGGATAATAAAGTGACTTGGTAATCCATCAATTTCACGACCTCATGTGTGTTACTGATTTCGATCCTCTCTAGTGTCAAAAATCTTATGATTTTTGATAGTCTGTTATCCGATTTAGTTTCCTCATGGGATACTGTACTATAGTATACTCCAAGACCGAATCCTTGCACATTTTAATTTCTTTCATTTCGAGTTACAGTTGTTTTTGACCAAGGCTTGTTTTGATTTCAGTTTTATGTATACAAAACTGGTAACAGTTATCCGACTCATCCACGATGTTGAGCTGTAGTTCTCTCCCATCGAATACTGTTGTGCAGTGCTACGTTACATGGCTTTGCCGAGGTGTTATCTAGCTGTTCACGTTTGAACTAAAGAACCGCAATTTTCGTCTTGCTATTTTCAGTTTGGACAATGTGTGCAGATGCACACCTGATTAGTCATACACATGGAATTACGCACCCTCACTTTGCAAGGGGATATTTGTTTCTGGTTTCACACGCGTCGTGCTGATCTTGTTGAACCATGTAAAATTATGTCGCCTCTTCCACGTTTCACTCTTTTTTGTAGCTGCAGCGGTTACTGACTATCAGAAACATTTCAATCCGAAATGATAGTTATGCGGTAATGTGTGCCTGAACCATGATGACTTCAAATATCTCTTACATTCATTGGCAGCCTGGTTCACAAATAGCGACTTTGTTCTTATCATGAACAAGTGTAGTCATGCACGTACGCTATCAGTATCGTGTTGATTACTTTCCCAGCAATACCACACTAATTGTCAACGTATATGGATGTGACCTAGTGACTCTTATGACAGACAGTACTGCTAACGACACTGAATCTCTCAGGGGAAAGCTGTGAGGGATTTTGCAGTGTACAACTTCATTGCGCGCCTCCACATGGCGAAAAACATGCAGGCTTGTTGCTTGTATTTTAGAGAACTACGGCTATTATTAAACGTACCAAGTGACGGGCTACGGAGAGCGTCATTGGGCCCAACATGAAGTATTATTCGGAGAGACTAGTTTGTAATGAGCTATAGACATCCAAAGGGAGATTCACTCTTACCTTACAAAATTCTTTACACACTTGGCCACCCACTAACAGATTTTCCATTAACTACGATTGAATGAGCCATTAATCACTCTCTTAACCTTGAGCTTCAAATGAGTAGGTTACTTTGAAGTCAACGCTACTGACTTGAAGTCTACTGACCTCGGGAGACACTACCTAACTATTTAATCACAGTCATTGTGGCTAAAATGTTCAACACTGTTTTCGACCATCACAAACGAGGGTCAGCTGGCGTTGATGTTCTTTTAGCTGCCTTCTCAACATGTTCCCACAAGTCACCAGGTGTGCCTGTTTGTTTTCTGGTGACTGTAAGCGTGCTAGGCGGTTGTGTGGGATTGTTGCTTCTATGTATTCATATGTTTGATCTTCATATGGTGTACGTACATGTGTTGCTCATGTTCCTTTTTCTTTTCTTACGCATGAGAACCATGTGATCACGTAAGCGAACAGTCAGATAAATGATCTTCTTAGCTTACGGCAGATGGGGAGAAGGAAGTGTTTGATATTTTGTCTCTCGCGTACAAACCTATTACCTTACGGCATTTACCAGACCATGCGTACAGTGTACCGTACCGCAATGTAGCAATATGTTTACAATGTAAATAATACCGTATGTTGTGTTTTCACTTCTGACACGTGGTTTGTTTTTTTCGGGTTGTCTCATAAATTATATTGCATTCTAATGTCTTCCTATTGCAACGGCCTGTTTTGGATACCGCTTATACGACCATTGTTTGAAAGGTTACTCACATTCGTTCACTTTGAATGTAGGATATCTAACAGTGCATTTGTGAACATTAAAGCAAGACGTTATCCTGATAACAAAACATCCTTATCTCATTTTTTTGAGGGAGTGCACCTGGGACGGTGTTACAAGACGATCATATTGTTTCGTATGCTCTCATCTCTTGCGACGCTTGTGAAGTATGACGACACCTAAAATTTTTAACACAAAAGTAAGAATAGAGACACTCGTAGCATTTCATGTTGCTTCTTCCTACTGCTATGTCCAAATTTGTGAAGGGAACCAACTGTTTAAAACACCTAGAACGCTGGCCCCGTTGTTTGGGATATACCAGTTGGTGAGTTTTCTCCTGGTGTCCATCTGTCTGGCAATTCCTCAATTTGTCAACTCATCAAACGTTTTGATCATACTTTATCAGCTATCCAACTGATTCCGGTGATACATCGTATTTTAACTGTTCTTTCATTGTTTTGATTGAAGTTATCGCTCAACCTGGGTAAATTCTCCGTGTGTTGTCGACATATCGGTGGTGATCCCATTTTGGTCCATAAAATGTTGAATCGGCTATCTGAGATATATTCTTGCACTTAGTCCGTCTAACTGTTTCCGTGGTCAAGCACTGAAGTTGCAACATCACACGAGTCGCTTGAAATGAGTACAGTTTTACTTTAATACTGAAGTCTGTTCGATCTGGAAAATCCCGTCCGAATCGGTCGGGAAGCTGTTATGGGTCTACAAACAACATGGGCATGCGAGTAACTTTAGAGTAATTTCTAAACTCTAGTGTTCATTGGAGTAAACAGTTACCTGTTTATTTCATGTGTATGTGTATGCGCCCGCGATATACTTCTGTTTATACGTTCTGATTCCGTCTCTCTTTAGTGCACTTCATATAACTAAGGTCTTTACCAGTTCTGAAACCGCGGTTCGTAAAATTAGTCAGTGGTCGTTATTCAAGCGACATATTTGTTACGATTGTAGGTTAGTGTGTCTGACTTCCTGCTGTCATATCTCTGCTTGTTCCACTAACGATTCTAGAAGACACGAGTAATATGGGGCTTCACTTACACAGTAGAACGTCAAACGCAATAACAGGCCAAACGTGACCTGTTTCCATGATGTGTTTTGAAATGGATGAGGTCGGGTCTCTGGTCTCACGCTCTGTCATTATTTGTGCGTAATCGCGCACACTAGTCGCTTTCGTGTAGGTTCATTCATTCTTTGTCGTAGGTACCCGCTGTTATGCGGATATAGACATCACTGCAGCTGCAATTGAACTGATAGATTATGTGAGAGATAGGGCATTTCAGTGAGGTACGAGCGTGAGCAACACTTCGAGTTGAAAGCAGCAGACGCAGTTCATCCAGAGAGTATGAATAATCAAATGCAGACTACAATTTACGAATTACGTCAGTTATGTTGTGGTCTCCTTTTGAAAGGAAAAGTTAGCAATACCTGCACATTTTTCTGACTGCACATATCAATCTTGGTCGACCTTCGCTTGCTATGAATATCGACAAACTTCACGGGTCCCCGGTCTAGACTAAGAATTTACGTAATATTACTTCCTCTTCCTGTAAGCAGTTTTCAGTGCAAATCTGCCGGGTTCTGTAAAGCATTGTTCGAGGCCTCTTTTATATGCAACAGGCGCAAACGACGAAAATCGTGACTACCGACTGCTTCAAGTAGTCTTGAGGTGCTCTGAGCGTTGTACTAAATCAAGTGTTCCGTCGGACATTTTCCTAGCGCAGCAGCCAATGCGTGCAGTCGCAATCAAATGGGCCGCAAAATATTAGTCCACTAAACCAATCATAAGCCACTTTCACAGTCTGAAAATACAATGGAGAAATTCTGCTGCACTAAAACGAAAGGCTTTTACACGAAAGATGCATTCTTATGCCTAAAAGAGAAACCAGTATGGAGAAAGGTATAGAAAGGGTAAGTTATCGTTCAGTGCCTCCTCGTGTGTAACAGTGAGATTGTGACATGCGGAATATAAAAAATCACAAAGAGTAGGAAAATAATTATCACTGGTGAAAATTAAAATAACATTGACGTACCGCCGATAAGAGTTTGAACCGGCAATGGCATCAGATATTTGCATTTGTAATCTAGAATTAGGATTATTGCCATTCCATTGATATGCTTGCGGGACATTCCTTCAAAACTAAGACGTATATTCTGTTTGCACGAAGTATAAATTCTGTGAGGTGATCAAGAGGGATGCAGAAACATAAATTCTGACTAGAAACAGAATCAGACAAATCAGCTGTTTCTCTGTAAAGAACGTTTTTAAATTAGGAATCGACATCAATAGAACACATCTTTTGAGAACTCTCCAAGGCTTGTGCCACTTTATCAAAGTCTTTTACACTGGCGGATAGGGTTGCAACTTGATGTAACGCGTCTTTGCTCCGCCAAACGTGCTGTGTCGGTCTTGATACTGTACCGGGATCCCTGCTGTGCTACACCCAGTTTACTAGCACGGAGTCAGGAAAAACAGGACCACGGAGAAACACGCTGTAATGCCTACTTCAAGTTTAGCAAATGATTGAAATGCTTGTAAATATATAACATGAGATAGTTGCCAAATATGACCATTTACAAGTTGAACTAATGTCCGCTTGTTTAGGCAACTTCGCGATTAATTGGTCAAGTAGGGTCAATTCCATAGCCGTTGCACTCTGATTAGTTCATCGGGCTAGCGCGATATTCACACGCACCTTCGCGCCTCTCCCTGGTTGGTTCAATCTGCACGCCAGTTTTTTGATGAAATATCTCGTCAGCCGTCACCGATGACCTGATTTGGTTGTGTTGATGATCTCGTCTCCTAACATAACTGTAGACAAGCCACCTAGCGGACTTGTGGTTTGCTGAGCAGTCCGCATACAGAATCGGTCTTACTGGTGCATCATGCTTGTGTGTTGTCAATGCACTCTTTAACTGTTTTACGCTGGTTCCAGTTGGCTTCATTTGGTCATGTTCAACTTCTAAGGTATAATCATGTGGTAGTAGAATTTCTAGATTCTTTGCGATTTGTCTCTCTATCATTCTGTTTTTATCCAGTATTTTGTTTGCCTAGAACGTTCGTATATCTGTAAAAAATGTTCGCATTTTTTACTCGTAATCAGCATTGTTCATGATCACCGTAACAGATTCTTTGTCTGGTTGAAGAAAAATCACGTCCTCCCTTTTTTCGCAGCCTGATAGTGTTCCGATGCTAAGCGGTATTGCTGGTGCTTACAGAAACCCATGAAATGGCGTGAGATGTCCAATAGTTTCGCACAAAACTATACTTAATTGTTCTGGGACGTCAGAGGTAATTCTTTTGGCTGGTCGTACAATTACTCAAATTGCGCTTGAGTTTGTAACCTGTCGACTCACTTAGGCGGAGTTTTAAATTTCAAGCCAAGTTCTGAAATCTCTAGTTGCGCTCGCATATATTGCCTTGGTTATAAGTGTTCCACAAATTCCAAATCATCCACAGGAAGCACCTGTTCTCCATCCGAACGCGGCAAACAGCCTCGAAGACCATGAAGGTCTTATTATTCAGCAGAATATTTGTGACTGTTTGGCAAACTTTATACGGTTTGTCAGTTAAAGGTCAAGAAGCACCGAAATAAAATGTTGCTGTATGCAGATATTTATTCAGTCGTGCTTGTGACGCCTCGTGCGAATCCGCCAACCTGACAAGGTTACCATTATTCCCGGGCAACTTTTACCTCAACAGTAGACAGTAGAATGTTTACGAGAATTAGCCTGGCGGTATACATTCGTCATAAAACCGGATGGTTGTGTGTTCTACTACAGTGTTACACTAGTAACAGTAGTCCAGTGCTCGAGTAGTAGAAACAGTCTGCTTGAGAAATTTGAAGCGCTGAATTTCCTTGATCCAATTCATTTGTGTGCGTAAATTGTTGATTCAGGCGATTTGTTTGCCTTAAAACTGTCACGTCTCATGTAAGGCCCGACGATTGACCTTTTCGATTGTTGTTACCCGCGTGTTAAATAATGTGTGCTGTACTTTCGCGACCGATCAATATGGACGAAATTTTATCATCTCGCGACATTTATCCTCTTTCCTTATTGGTTAACTAAATCGAGGGAACTCAGTGTTTCCAAGCTCTAATGATCGTTGTTGAATAGTAAGGTCCGCTCGACTTGTCTACATTTTCTACTCGGGTTGTTTCTTTAAGACCAAACCATGGGCTTTTGATCACAGCTGCAGTTTCGGACGCCGACAGCTTACAGCTGAGTCGTTGAATGATCAGTCAGAGGTACTACCATACACGTAATCTATCACGTCCTTCTTCTCTGTCACCTTTAACCCACCATAACCGAAATAATTAACACTCTAGTTTGGATTAGGTTACTTTCCTTGTGTTTGAAAAGTGTACCGAATCGATGAGGATGCAACTTAAGGCTGTGCACTTAGCCGTGTTAATCGTTTTCCGTCAAACTTCAGTCGATATGTGCACGTATGTGTTTACAGTAGCCGTTGACTTTTTTTGCCACCATGGCATAGTGATCAGGCTTGTGTGCGTTTTCGTTCCGGGGGCTATTCTGTCTGGGACTTCGGTCCTACCAGGTACATTCACATCAAATACCACAAACAGAAGCAGCCAGATAAAAACAGTTGCGCCTATAATGTTGCATGTCTCACTGCTGGCTGTGTAGGAGTGTTTGGGTATCAAGGCACGATCTCGTGAATACACACTGGAACTACATTCGTAGTTGTGGAACTGCTGTCTTCTGGAAGAAGGTGTCTAGAAAAGGTACTCTCAAACAAACAACATTCCGGTCGTCCAACCGTTAGCCATGGCCATCGGTGTAATATACAGTACGGACCCTTAACTCAGAGGCTTCATGCAAGGCCCATCAAGCCAACCTGAGACGTGCCCGTAGGTGCATGGCGCTCTGTCCTGACATAAAATGTATATACGCTGTTGGATAGATGCCACCACAGATGAACGGGACGCCGTATCGTACTGGTTGAGGCACTGACATCATAGGCTTGAATGAAACAGTGTTCGTCGGTCAAGACAAGCTGGGTGCGAACAATTTTACGACATGGAATTATCCACGAAGCGCGCGTCACCCTTCGTCTTATTACTTTGTCGTACGACAGCGCGACATTCGCGAAGCACGCATCACGCGAGCAGTATGTAGGAGTGAATGCAACGTAGATCGTAGGCTGTTCAGGGCTAAAACGTTTTATTACAAACTCATTCATCGTGGATCGACCTATCAACCACGAAAGTCGGATGTTGGGCGACTATCGAACTTAAAGCTGAGGACAGTTTTCAAACGTGCAGTAGTTGTTAGTCTTACGTTCCTCCCCCTCTCCGATTGCTTGCTGCAACTTCTCAAGGGGCAGATGGCGAAAAAATTCGTTGTACTATTTAGTTTTCACTTGTGGAAACACCGGAATTGGTTCGACGACAATAAGGCAGTCATCTTGAACCTGATAGAAAGAACATCGAAGCCTATATCATTTCCAGCGTAAACCCGAGCAGTGAGTACGGAAAAACGCATTCCGTAGAGTTCGTTGTCTGCTTAACGAAAGGCTTCGCAGGATCAGTGTTTGTAGGAACAATAAGGTGAGCTGCAAGGTTATGCTGACTGCTGGCAATTCAAATGGTTCTGCGCTTCGTTTACGGCTATCTTTGATCCGTCAGTCTAACCCTCTTAAGGTTAGTGGATGAGGCTTCCGGCGTCTCGTACACACAACCAGAGGGCAGTTGTCGGGGATACAATCCATTGTACTTAGCAGGGAAGGGTCTAAAGGGAATCCAGCTCAATCGATGTAATACGGATTTCTTGAGAGTGAATATTTCTTAGGAACATAAGTGCTCTGCCTATACTTGAAATCTGCGTCAATGAAGATACTGTGGATAACTGCGCAGACTTCTGCTACCTGTGTGGCAATTTGTTTGCAGATCTGTCCATGGACCGTTGCGGCTCACGTGGTCATTCGGACGTCCAAAGACATATGTCTGGAATAATTGCAGCCTGAAGATGAAAACCAGTCTGCCTGTATATCACTCCTGGTGCTGTCCGCGCTACCGTACGGCAGTTCAATCTGACCATTTCAACAACGGAATGTACGATATCTGAATCGCTTTCATCTTCATCCTCCAAGGCTCATCTTAAGTAATCGGTTGTCGAACCTGTTTCCAAACACTGAGGTACTTCGCTGAGCAGGCGCGGATGGCGTCAAACTGTTCAGGCAGCCCCGCCGGTTGGGACACGTCCGTCAAATGAATGATGTACGGTCTCCACGTCATTTGTTGTATATTCAAGTAATCGAAATCCCTGAGGCTAAAGGTGCGATGTCATGGTGATATCCAAGTAAGTGTATCACGTTGTATTGTCGATCTTATGATGTGGGAGGCACAATCTTGAACCGGACCACTTGAAAGAGTAAGATGCCTATGAGCGTCCAAAAATTCAATATGCGGCCCGCAACAGAATTGAAAACGCCATAGATAGTACCTTAATCATATTGTTGCGAAAAGGCGTCCAATAAACCACAATCTTTATTATCCAACCCGCTAGTTACCATGATGCGCACGCGCTTGCGTTTTTGAATCACAATTCCGGTCCACAACACCCCCCGGTTTTTGCTCACACGTCGTTTGTACTTCTGCTCGGTTTGTGTGTTACCGGCGCCTTCTATCGTGGGATTTTCCGCCTGCCGCCCTTCGTCTGCTGGTCCGATTTCGTTGAGCGATGGCTCATCCGGTCGCTCGTGTTGTCCGCAATCTATCCACTGTGGGCTTTGACTATATTCCGCGACCGTGTCGAGATGTTCCTCTGAGTGTTGAAATAATCTCGCCTCCGATCCGGTCGTCCATCCTATTTTGCCTGCCGTATCTTGTTGGTTAGTCCGATCCAGTCGAGTGATAACTCATCCGGTCGCACACGTTGTCCCCGATCCGCGCGCTTTTGGCTTTTGGACGTACCTCCCCTGCGTTGAAGCATTCCGCTGTGTTGGAATACTTCCACTTCCTGCCTGATAATCCACTACAATGTGACGCATTGACAAACGCGGCATCGAACTTGCTGGCATTTCTGAGTTGTGAGTCTTCGTGGTTCTCACAACACGCAATCAACGAAAAGACGGCGTGTATGTCAGATGCAAACTGACTGGCCGAGTTATATATTTGGAATTTTTCATTTTCAGTCATATCAACCGACGACTTCCCATCTCTCTTCTTCCAAGGAGCCTAGTTTGTGGTGACCTTCTGTCTTTTCATATCTTCAGCTATGCCGGTGCATTGCATGCTGAATGTCTTGTTTTGTACTCATTTTAAATTTAAATTTCAGCTTTTATTCCTAATCCTATTTAAATGTGTACTCCTGGAATGAGATAATTATATTTCAAATATGTTTCTTCTCATCGTAGGACTTACCATCCGTCTATTTTTTTACTTCCTGCATGCAAGGATTTTACTTCCACGCCGCCTTACCATCTGGCTAATCAGCAACGGACAGCCAGTCTGTAAAGGCCTCCACGCATGTACCCCGCTTTTCAGTTTACATTGATGTAAGTTGAACCACAAATGATGCAGTGCAAGACACTCGATGTCGCTTGTACGCATGCGCCTTTGGCTCCCGTCACTGCGACAGTCTGATCCGCAAACGCAAACCGTGTGCAATTAAAGTTTGGTTGCGTAAGGATTAACGGTAAATCAAATTACATACCAAAACCATCAACTCCGTAGTTTAACAATCCCGAGTATCTTTCGGTTCTTGACGATCTCTTTACTTAATAGATGACGAACATTTTCGAACTAATCTAAGATTGCTTATTTTTTTGGCAGATAGCTCATCGCCTACTTCAACTATTTTACTTTCTCATGCTCATCGCAAGGAAGAGTTGATATTTCTTACTAAACGACCATAGTGTTTGTGAAATGGTGAATAGTTTGGACACTTTTTATCGTCACGATTGTCACTGAGGCGCTGATTAATCTGCCGTCAATTGCACATATCTCTGGAGTTTACGTTTTTTTTACATTGGCTGGAAATCTACAAATTATATTTCGCAATCCAAAATAACTAAATCTCGATTAGTGATTGCAGTCGCCACTTGATCTTCCAGGAAAGCAATCCGCTACCTTGCAGATTGCATGGAGTTCCTAGGGTACCAGTTATGTGAATCCTCCTTTCGGCTACGGTATTATAATTTCTGTGTAAGCAGGATAATTGGCTTGACTCTATCGGAGCTATCACAATGCCAGGCTTTCTATGTAAGTAAGCCACAGATCACCAATAACCTCCGCGTCAGATTAGTATCGAACTAAATTTTTACGTTTCTTTCATTCCGTAAGCGTTCTAACTCCAGTGACCTTGCACCGCAGTATTTGGATTCAGATTTCCTTCTCAGTGACTGGTTACACTGGTGTGTAGAATGTATATCATCCATTTAACTAAACGGTTCTGAAAAATAATTTACTCGTAATAAAAAAGAATATATTAACACAATGACAATGGTTAACCACCGTGATCCACCAAGCAGGCTGATCACATGAGCAACACGACTGTTATACAACACACATTTGAGAAGATTTCGGGAACACAAACAGCTTTTCAAACATGCAATCTGTCACCGTTAAGTTGCGTACTGCGTAAGTTGGTTAAGTGTTTATCACAGCGGACTGGTAGATTAAAAAACCACGCGGCGGTCAAGCAACGAAGTGGTCACTGAATGTGAAGACCGTCGAGTAAAGTGGTTGGGTGTCGCCTGCTCGGTTCGGGTCCTCATGATCAATCCACTCTCTCGTTCGAAACACTGCCTCAACCAGTGGCATCCTTGAATCGACAAGATTGTTGGTTATTTAATTCTGTCCAGTTCTTCATTCCGTGCTATTCTCTTCTGTCACGATGTTCCCCGCCATCGTTGAGGTGGACGGCCGTTGGAGTAACACTATTGTCTACTCAAGCTCACGCCTCACACAAATGGACAACTTATTGGTGGACTAGTTACCTACGTAGAAATGACACTGAAAGTTTCTGTCCCGCTTGCGACCGGCACTCATAAGTCATGTGTATCCAGGACAAGTGTTATGTCGCAGGAGTTTACTACTGTCTAATTGGACGGGCGATTCCTAACAGCCTATCACATTCTGAGGAAGCGGATAATCCCCACAAATGGTCCCGAACAATGCATCAGCAAGCAGGATAGAATGACATTCCGGACATCGAAGGTTGACGCAGACATAATCCTTTGTGACTGGAACGTCCGCGAAAGTGATGATTGACAGCACCATTGACGTCTAGATGAAAGTTGCATGTATTGGCAACCACTACTTAGCTGAGCATCAGCAACGAGAATTTGATGGAAATCGGTTTTCTGTAGGTAAATGGGTTGATAAACAAGGCAAACTAACGCAACAAAAGGATTCTCATCATTTTCGCTACTAGCAAGTATCATAAAATTGAGAGTGAACATTAAATCCAAAAGCGACTAGCAGTCGCTCTCAGACGTCTGGGAAAAAGGTAATGAGGCAACATTTGACATTTGTGTAAGTCAACAGTGTTTATGTCAACAATCATTTAGAACACCTCAGACATAATTTGATAAAAGAATCTAAGAGCTATGAACGGAGCAGGTAGGGTGCATGGTGTTGTAGATGCACGAATTTCGCATGAACTCGTTCGCAACAAATTTGCACGGACGTGGATGCTTTTGCTGGCAAATATCTCGGACAGATTATTGGTCAGTGAATTGAGATTGCCTGCTCTGTCCTACGAAAAGTCAGGTTCTGGTGTTTGTACACTCATAGCTGCCTATGGTCACTTGGTTAAAACTGCTCTAGTGAACCCCTCAAATTCTGTGTTGGGATGATTTAGCAGGATTCTTAGTGCACAAGCAGGATCAGTAACGTTCCTGGTTATCATGCATTTTCGCGCGGTACGCGAGAGAACCATCGGTGCCATAGGTCGTGGTGACGTGACTATATGGCGTTGCGATGTATGCGACCGCAAATGCGCTGGCCGCCTTAGATTAGTAGGTCACTAGCGTACTCATAGTGCACCGTCGGCGAAGTGGCGACGAGTACGTTAGGCTCAGGTATGCCATATCAGCATATCCATTCTACTTTTGATAATGATTGCATCGACCAAGACCATAGTCGTTGGGCAACTAATCCACTCCTCTTTTCAGATACTGCGGTGCCTGTAATCTTCTACCTACTCTTTTCTTGAGCTATGTTGGTGTATTGAATGATGAATCGTTTGCCTGATATTTTCTTAGCTCAACTTTGAATTTCGTTTATCAACTTTATTCTCTCTAGAATGCGCTAACATGCACTCGTATACTGAAATGCGTCTTGTATTACATTTTACATATCTTTCTTCTTAGTATAGATCTTGTCATTACGGTCTCTGTCTGTTTATTTTCCGAGAGTTGAGGATTTCCTTTTCCTGTTAGCCATTCAATTGGCTAACTAGCATTGGCCGGCTGGACACAAAGGCCCCACTCACACATCTACTGGTCTTATTCCTTCGGGTTTACACTGGATACGTGATGTGTGAGTGGAACCGCAAATGGTGCAGCGCAAGCCACTTGGGGTGATGGTTTAAAGCGCAGGCGTACTTTGGCTTCGGTCACTGTGACAGGCTAATCCGTTTCGGATGTCGCCAACCATGTTATGCGTTTTAATGACGTTGCCCTTTTCCTGTAACGGACTTCCGCACTTATTTAAATAGATGTTCTTTCATTCTGAAGATTAATCGTTTTTAGTTTGTGCGCATTTAACTATCCGCAGTTGCATGTAGATTACTGAACATAGTGTTAGGTGGCATTGACAAATTGTTCTCCTCTGATTGAATTTACTGGTAACTTCTGTGTCATAGCGATCACACGGAATCAAGCTGCGTCAAGTGTGCGTTCCATAGATTTTATTAATCCGCGTCGATAGGTGAGTTGTGTTGTCACCCTTAATAGACTATTCTATTGAGATCCTTTTCCCCCCACAATTACCTTCTGTTTGGATGGTAATTTTTGTCTAATGTTCCTCCCTGTTTATCTTTTGACCTAACTAACTATTTGTTTGTAAGGTGGAAACGAGTATGTCTGGTTCCTCCGCGAGAACTCCCCTCGTGCAGGTTAACTTTGCGGTGTGAGTCACATATTCTTTAATGTTCTTTTATTATTGGACTGGTGTAAAGCTTCAGCGTGGATCGGATTACGAGGATTTCCTATAGACAGCTCTTTTAATCCAACCATCTCGATGAATTGAGTATGTGGAACAGTTATTGTCCGCACGTTTACAGGTAACCTCAGGTTATGTTTGCAGTTATTCAGACGTTACAATTGGTCGGCTGTACAGTAAACTCGTCGGTACAACGATTTTAATCCGACAAGCTTGCTGTGCCCGTAACTTACACTTATCTGCCCCAAGTGGTTTGCTATAACCTAACTGGATGTCCTTATGAGTGGTACGGTTTTGCCACGACTTTTTCGTAGGGAACTGTTTGTTTTTACTCATCTAAAAACTGATGGATCGGATGGTTCGTTTTCAATGTCAAAATGATTAAGTCTGTTTTAGGTCTAGTTACGTAATATATCTAACAGTCGGTTGTACACAATAAGAATGACTGCTACGGTAGTGATCATGAGCATCTGTTCAGTCCGGACATGTACATAGCTCCATCGGGGATTCGGCGATTTGGTGAAACTTTTTTGAGTACAGAGTAGGGAAGAGAGTAGGCGGATGACGACGGCTTCTGTGATTGTCAATAAGCGGCCTTCGACCTATTTTTATAGTGAACGGGGGACCATATAGGTAGGTTGGAATAAGTTTGCGAGATTGATTGAACGATTGAACTCTGTTAATTGCATAGCAATCGAAGACGAGCACGATTTTGCCAACCTACGATTTAGTGATACCGGATGATGTTACCGAACGCTTTCAAGTAATTTCCATGACGTGCGATCTGTTTAGTTCAAACAAACAAAAATGCGTACACAGCAAGCGGTAGCATGAACAAGCAATTCATCTCTCAACTGTGAGCACAAAGTTAGTATGGAAGTAACCTGGACATGTAATTTGACTGTAAAATAGGTCTTGCTTAGGGATGTGCTAAGTCTGTTACTGAGATTTTCAGAGGCATTGTAGACCTTAACAAACAATGAAATGTAGACTGAATTTTGCCGCAGCGTACTGTTTGCCTAATTTTGCGCTACTTAACATGTACTTGTGAATAAACTGCTCCGGATAGCCGTTTTCAGTTAGTACGTTAAATATGAATTGTCTTTCCTCCTCTAGAGTGTCACTTGAGCAGATCTCTGTCGATCAGACCTCCTGTAAGAATAATTTTCTGTCCCAATGGTACGAACCATAAAAATTTGTATACCACCCGGTCCAACTTACTTTTGATGTACTTTTCTTTCTATGATCCCATCCAAGCAGCAGGACAGGAAGACTTTTAGAGACGAGATATCTTCGGGTGACTGAGATTTCATAGTACAACGGATGTTCTTGTGAGTTGAGTTCAACCACCCCAGTATCCCCCTGAGTCTTATTGATTCATCCGCTACAAATGTAGTATCATACACATATGGTTTATAAAGAATGAGCAGGTTAATCTGCATCTTCCACCTCACTATTCTCAAACTTTTGGCATAAAAATATCAGCTGGAAATGGTCCTAACGGTAAATTCCTTGCTATCTCGCCTTTCTGTTGATATAATCCAACGGGAACTTGAAGGTGAACATTATAGTGTAACTATATAACAAACGTTTTAGTTATTTTGTCGATAATCCTTCACTTATGTAGTTATTCGCAAAATGATCGTTCAGATACTCAATTGTCTCCTTGAGCGGAATATAAGTGAATAGGAGTGTTATCTCAAATGAAAATATTCCTTACCCTGACACGTTTAGTTTCCTTAAGATTTCAACAACTTCGAACAAATCTCGCGTACTGTGAACCAATAGCTGTCTCCTTACAGGTTTTAGCATCTCGGCTAACTATTTCGTAATTGCATGACATGAGGTATTACACATATACAAAACCGATCGCAAAATATTCCGCTTTTGTAAACCTTTGGTCCACGGATAACGGTGACCACTGGTCTGACTCTCTCAAACGCACTAGTATCGATAAGTCTCGCTTGTTTCAAGTATCGCAACGATTTTGTTAAAGCCTTCTGTGTAGTCATTGTTTTATACTGTTTGTCTATCTTTACCAATCTTGTTGTATCTTCCAACAACGAGTTCGTTGTCCGCTTTATCGCGAATAACAACTGCGCCTTTATCAGGTTTGGAGATGTAACTAAGGATAAACGCTCACTTGTTAGTAAGTTCCTAATTATCGATTTTAAGTAACGTATTGATAGCAACTGATATGGTCTTAAAAATTTCTACTTCATGATCTGATGATCAGTTGATCAAAAAGGTTCACAAACTGAGTTTCTAAATCTAGTTGTCTAAACCTATGTCTAGCACGGCAGAATTTTGGTCATGATGATAGCACTTCAGGGGTGGGACTATTTACTGTTAAAGGTGAAAAGTTATGCACGTACCGTTCGGGGTTTCTTGGGAATTCTGCCTTAAGTGGATTGACCTGATTACGCAATTTCGACTCTCTCTTATCTCGCATTCTGGCTACGATTTTCCGAAAGTATCTTTCACGTTCGACGACCTCAGTATACGCTAGTTCTTTCACTATCATCACACTATTCTGCGTTGTTTGTAAGTCGGTAATACACTTATTCTAGTGCATTGGGATCTTTGAAGTTGCACAAATATACCCGGTTTAGATGTGAAAACTTGTAGCGAACAAGCTTGTTTTTCAGCGTTTTTGAATACTGTTTGCTGGTCCCACAGCTCATCCTCAGCATTTATCATTCCCCGTTTTGACATAAGTTGAAGTGATCCGCTTTCCTCGGGCTCGTGAGAGAAATTAACAGTTCGTAAAGCGATAAAAACGTGCATGGAACTGATACCCTTCCATATATTATCGGTTGTCTAATCCCTCAACCCTTGACTTCCATTCGGCGGATTTTGAATGGAAATGGCAAACGGGGATACGAAAGCAGAATAAGAACAGATAGTAAACATATGCTTTTCATGTGCGTTACTTTCATTAGGCAAATTTGTTCACATATCGTATATTCTGAGTATGGACTGTGTGACCATCTAACAGGTTTCGAATATTTTAGTAACCTTACGCCTGGCTAAGGCGTTCTAAGGGATTGCAGACATAAACGCTATTTACCTAAACAAGAGATGGTCAAATGCCTTAGTACAGTTCTCCCAGACGCCTGAGAATGATTGCTAATCGCTTTTTAGTACAGCCGTCAAAAAGGACATCTGAATCCAACTACTACGCTGCAAGGTCATTGGACAGTCTGTCTTGAAAAGCTGTTCGCCTGGCATAAACAGTTCCGTCGTTGATGAGTGATTTTTCTTTAATCTGATAGATATCGTTGGTTTTCTTTGATTTAGGTACTTCAGTGCGGTTTGAATGGGTGATATTTTGGCACTGAAGTTGTTGCATTATTCCGGATCTAATTACAGAATGCACGCATACTTTAGCAGTATGACATAGTTGATTGGTTTCTGTTGTTTCATGTTCCTGAGACAACGTTATCTTAGTTGCTGACCATTTTCAAGCATTTACCAACTTTATTGCTTTGATGTATTGTCACTATTTTGATCTGCTCTAGTACACTTTCTCTTCTTTTGTAAGACTTCCTTATGTTTGTGCGTTTACCAAGTTGAAACTTAATAAGGTTTCGGAATTCATTTGTCTTCTGACCAGTATGCATGGCGTTTATTATGAATGTGGTCTAACTCGGCCGATCTGGCATGCAATCCTGATCTTTCCCGCATTATATGGTACGTTCTACATCCAGACTTGTGCCATATCAGATCCAATTGAGTTTATTCTTATCTATTGATCGTAGTGTGTATATTTCATGCAATATTTTTGTCATGTTTTTTACCAATTTTTTTTCGGCGGTTTTCTGTAATCTTTGTCAAACTTGCTGATAATGTCAAGAAAACTGAACATTTTCCTAATGTCATCAGACAGAGGTGACCAGAGTACAACCCATTCGGTTTTATTTTCTGAAGCGAATATGTATTGTGCGAGGAAGTTCAGCTATATGAACCTGTCTCGTCAATTTCTCATCATTTCCGATGAATTATGTTGATCTTATGGGAGTTCACCAGCGAATTAGTGCAATCACTTTGGATAATATCATCTACATTGGGGAAAGTAATTTTGTTTACATAACTGGCCCTTCGAACCACAGGTCTGTGCATGTGTGTTCGTTTACAGGTATGGGTGGATTCGGGATTCGAGCATAATGGAAAAGTCTTCAGTGTTGAATTTTCTGCTGATTCTCTCTAAGAAGTTCCGGAGCATTTGTGCCTTTTTCGTCATGACTGCACACTTTATAGACAAACTCGAATTGTCTGCCAATAGCGTCCCTTTATTTCATTCGCATACTGATACGAGTAGTTTTGTGTCGCCAAGGAACTTTCATGTCAATTGTGCGTGACTTTAAACCTGTTTATGTTGAAAAGAAATTTATTTTCTAGGGATCGCTGGTTCAGATAGATCACACTGTTCTGTACATTTACCACATCTCCCGAGAGCTATGGAACTCAAAGGAGTTTTTGTCATCCCCATAGAGCAAACTCGCTGCTGCGTAATTCAAGAACGAAAAATATGAGCGCGGGTCCTATGATGGATCCTTGCGAACGCCTCTGTTAGCAATGAACCATTCTGATAACTGTTTATTTACCTTGACGCTGAACCTGCATTCAGTCATTTGAGTAAGCGCTCACCGAGATCATAATTGTGGGATTTCCTTGGCAAGATAGAGTTATCAATTCAGCTGTCCAAGGCTTTGAAAAAATTAAAATAAACCACATGAGTGGCCAATCTTGTATCAGCAGCCTTCGTCCAGGTCATCAGCATTGTGCATCATCATCATAGACAGCGATACATCAATCGTTCGCACTGATGCTTAACTGCCACACAACCATTGGGGAAAAAAAGAAGGAAAAAACCTATATAAGAGAGTAAAAAAGAACGGGAGGGGAATGGACCTAACTACTAAAACCAGCTACGTCTATATTCCAAAACACACCATCAAGGCGCCTACACCTAGCAAACAAACAACCGAGATGTAAGTGAAAGTAAGGCGTCATCAGCAAGACAGCTTCCTTACGGCTTTCACTGCCCCGCTTCATTAAGTGAACTCACTTCACAGACAACTCGGACAAACAACGACAACATTCACGCCACTGAGTTCGGTTAGCAGCCATCTCACCTAACGTCTCAAGCCACCGACTCTGTAAGTCGTGGAGGTCCCAGCCTGGGAGACGAACCTGATCTACAGTGACCAAATCCTTCGTGAACGATTTCATTTGTCCATGCCAGGTCATCATCTGTCCACTTCGCACCTTACGCGAGTCGGCTGCAGCGTCGGCAAACAGTGCTCGGTGTGGCAAACTACTAGCTGGCAACCTTAATACATGACCTAACCATTTAAGTATGTGCAAATGTGGCGACTGGACGAAAAACCTCATTTGACAGTCAGTGCCAAACACCCGCTTCTTAACCTCCTCGTTGCTCACTCGTTGGTGCCACCCAATACGAGCGTTTGAACGCAGACATCGGTGGTCGACTACTTGGTGGCGGTTCACGTCCTCTACTCTGATCGACCATGTTTCGCTGCCGTAAAGTAATACAGCCCTCACTGTTGTCTGATATACGCGACCCTTAAGTTTCAGGGAAATATCTCTCTGTCGCCATAATTGCCTCAGATTAGCGAACACCGCGGTCTCTGGCCAACTCGAGGTCACATTTCCATACCCTTCTCAGTTTCACATCCTTACTTTATCACACTGGTTTCTGTTGTTTCAGTTCAGTAAAACTGTCAGAATTCCAAATACTGTTGGTTGTCTGTATTTCGATTCGTTTCGTTTACCCCATATTAACAGCGTTCGAGATATGGTCAAATGTACATGTCGATTGCTATTATTGTACAAATCGCGATGTAAATCGAAGCTGGTTCAACATCCTCATGCGGTCATACGAAAGCAATTTGACCGACACATACTCTCGAGAAATTCCTCATCAGGTCATTAAATTTTTAAGTGTTAAAACTTATTGATTAAGACATGAGGCAAATCAATCACTAGTGGATAACAAGAAAGCAAACGTTTCGGGCCTACTCACCAGTAAGGTGGCTACAACAGAATAAGTTTAAACCCAAGGTGAATGTGGTAAATAACTCTGAAACAGTTATGCGTGTTGTAAATAAATCTGTTTACAGTAGACATGTTGGTTCAGACGGTTTTTGGAACTGGTCTGCTTATTAGTGAACTAAGAAAATCTCCTGGCTGGAATGACTACATAATACAGTGATGGTATAGTCAAATCACGATTGTTCAACAATGGCACTGGTTATCGATGTTGAATAGTGTTCCGTTCTCTGTTTGTCAAGCTGCTTCGTCATGCATCCAATATGTTCTGTTGCACAGAACCAGCAGAATTACCAAACTGGTATTGCACTCGTCAACAATCAACGTTTGTTTTTATTTAAAAGATTACGTGCGCGTGCTCGTTAATTCGGGTCGTAATGTTCCGTCAGAGAAGGGACATGAGGTTGGAAACGTTGCTTTTGAAGAGCAGATCAACGAAGCTAGATTACTTTGCTCAAACCACCGGAGTGCGTGGTGATCCTCCTATTATGTTCTTTGCGTTTAGTCTTTGTGGATAATAATTTCACCTCAAGACGTTAGCGATCGTAGCAAACTGCTGTTTGGTGGCGTCACTCGAACCAACTTGCCTTTCCTACTCTTAAGGTAGTGAATTAGACTTCCGTTTTGTTTCTGTTGCACAATATCGATGAACATGTATTGCTCTTTCAAGATATTTTTGTGTGGGCAGATCGCCTCAGTTAGCCTTTTGATTAACCGAATGAGTCAATATCCAAAAGTTTAAACGAGCTCTCCATCTCCACATCTGACGTGAGCCTTAACAGAAATGAGCTCGATGAAATCATCTACTGTCAACTTCACATGGACCATCTATCAACGAGGTAATAACACCCACTTGACAGCAGTAAAGACTAAGTTTTTCGGTCGAATTTTTCACTTGACGTTCAGATTTATTCATGAATATGTCTGCGATTTACAGACCGTGTGTGTACCTCATAACCATCTTATCTACCTTTAGATCTGTTAACCACAAACTGCACGTCGATTGTGTACCATAAAATGACTTCTTTCTGTGATATAATCGGGAGCGGTGAGGTAACTTCAGTTCTGCTAATGCAATCCTGTAGCTGATCGATGGTCCCACAAATCAGCACGTTTGTGACCCGCGAAGTGGCACGCAAACTTATTGATTTCCACATATTTTATGTCCTCCATATGTTCGATATATCATGATGGTTGTTGGTGTAGAAGTTGATTGACAAGTTGAAAAACTTCAACAAACTCTTATAAAGCCCATCACACATATCGCGTGTTGATCTTAATTGTTTGTACAGCTTTTGTCATGTCTGGTATAATTCAGAATGTACGTCTTGTTCTTTCGCAAGTGTGCTGCGAGACTAAACATTCCCATCTAAGGGGTTCTCAATTTTCCGTTTCTTGATCATGTGCATCCTGCTCTGTTGTTCAATTGGTTCGAATCTTCAGACAATATGGACACTATTGGTTTTGTACAGAAGCACTGTTCATGAGCATTATTCTGATGGAATGGTTAAAACCTCATTACCTACACGCAGCTGCTGCGAAACATCGATGTCAACAAACTTTTAAGTATCATACATGAATGACCGTGTGGACCAGGTGAAATTTAGCTTGTTCTAAGTAAGCATTAGCAACTGATTGACTTGGTCGTAAAGATTCTGAAGATGAACTTCCAGTTGTTAATCGGTCTCTTCTGCAATGTGGAGACCCCGGTGACAAAACTTCTGTGAAGACGTAATCTGGATGGACACTTGAAAAATCATGGAGATACTTATCTGAGTTGTTCGGACACTCGGACTAGTGTTTTAAATCATTAGAACTTTCGGTGAATCCTGTAGCGATCTTGTTCTAATGCAGTGATTTTATATCGGATCCCCTATCCGTTACTGGCCGTTTTAATTAGCTTCAGTCATAATATGAAGTATTTTTTGCAGACACGTTTAGTTCACAGGCGTCTTGCTATAATTACGAGTCGGTTTACTCCTTGCCAGCTTTCCGTTTCTCCCAGATTTGGTTTGTCAAAATGTCTGTCCAAGTACGTACCTAGCATACATTTGCTATGTTGTATATAATATCTGTCGATAAGGATTTTCACCACATTTACGTTAACGCGGTTTGGCACGTATCTGTCGATATTGTATTCTTGTACAGAATTATTAATGGATCCCACTGACATGCTAGTAAACGTCCAGCTCAACAATATGAAAACCAACTTGTACGAACAAAATGTGTTCGAACAGCAAGTTACTAAATCCGTGTAGAGTGCTGCGTTGTTTAGCTTAGGGGCTTGGTCCTTTATTTTGGTCCTGATGATCTTGGATAGCGTGAATAATCCTGAATGCTCACGTAGCCCCAAGAGATTCGTGTGATTATTCTTGAAACGTTATTCTTCTATGGTTCATACTTATGGGCGCTAGCAGCTTGCTGGTTGTAACTATCTGTGTGCAAGACGACAACTGACAATATGTATATAATACGTTTTTCCGTTTCCGAACCATATCACAGTTGACATTTCGAAACACAATGCGGAGCTTTAATAATTGTGAACAGTGGTGGTGTTGTTCGTAGCTCGGGTTGATGGTTTTGGTATTGGTATGTTCGCCGAGCTTGGCATTTAGGTTGCAAACGTTTCATCACCAAGCGAGGTGACATCAGCAGTGCGTAATCGTTTTAGCGTATAGTATTTTGAGCGTGGAGATTACGCATTGATGATGTCACCACGCTTGGTGATGAAACGTTTGCAACCTAAATGCCAAGCTCGGCGAACATACCAATACCGGAGCTTTAATAAGTTCTTAATTTGATCATTAAATTACGAAGTTGGTAGTGGCTTTGTATATTTACGAATCTGTATCACGAACTCAAGATTATTAAAAGTTGAATTAGAGCTCATCTTTCAAAGGTTAAAACATTACCCCAACGCATCAGGTCATCTTTGGCGTCAACATTGTGTTTCTTGGTTCAGTCTATTCTGATTTAGTTTTGCCTATTAGTTTCAGCGGTTTTCTTTGGTAATTAATTTTATTCAGCTTTCTTGAAACTTTGTATAGCACTACCTCTGTTACAGTCGGAGTACTGTGTTCTCCCTCATAGTAACCATCGTCAGAAACATAAAACTTAATCGATTTGAAAAGTAGGTGTTTTTAAAGGATACTACTACTACTGTTCGCGTTCAACTCCGGTATGACTGTTTCCCGACGTAGTTCAGTAGCACATTGCTTCTTACTATTTAATCGTTGAATGCTTGTCGCATGATAATCGTCCTTCTTATGATGGCTTGTTTTCACAAACGTTTCGCAAATAGCTTCTTAGGCTAAGGGTGATTTTCAACCGTGACAACGGTACCCGCTGCCGAATAAATGTCACTCATACTCTGTTTATCCCGTGTATTACATTAGTACAATGGATTGGTTCTCCACAAGTTGTTGTCAACAAACGTCAGCCTTGTCGAGTTCATCTGATTGTAGTAAGTAGATTGATCGCATCCTGAAGACTAACGTTTCGTAGTCATTCAGAAGCTCTTCTGTGGGCGGCATTGATCTCATTTTCCATCTTTTAGATATTCCCGGACTGAACCGCCATCGCAGTGGATATCAATACTACTCATCCGATTCCGTGGATTTATCCAAGGACAATTGCCTTCAGCGTCTCTCGTACGTGTCCATCGTTGAGATTTCTGATTCATCTTTTCATGCCATCGTTACAATCGCTCCAATCGCACGTCTCCGCTCTGGGCACTTCAGTCAAGTCTATTTCCCAGTCGTAGGACGGTCGTTCTCAAATTAATCTGGTCCCAGATCGAAGTCTTTTTATGTAAGCAGTGATTCAAGAAGTTGACTAGCGCGTGTAGTGCATCATTTGCACGACAGTCTCACATGCGTTTCACTACACCCCACCTGATCTCATCATCGGCCCAAACATCATGTATTCATCGTTTTTGGCTTCGTTAGCGTCAGTTTGCCACGTCTACTCATTCTCACATGCATAATTTTTACCAAGCGTTTAAATCATCTCCCGGTTCGCAACAAACGATGTTCGGATGAAATACCCATCCCGTTGATCGTCACTTACATATGCGCTACCGTTCTATTCGTTTAATCTGCTTCATAAATTTTTACTTACTGATTTGACCAAGCTCCCAACCATATAGTCAGCGTTCTTTTTTTGTTCCGTTGTTTTGTTTTGCTTTTTCTCTTTTTTTCAACTGATTTTCGGTTTTTACGAAAAAAACTCGTTATCCACAGTTTCGCGGTTATTTTTAGAATCGGTCTCTTTGGATGTATGTTTCCAACCACCTTTGATCCGTTGTTATCATTGGCGAAGATGTCCGTTTTTCATAAGGTTAATTGGCATGATTTAGGAACTTTTCGATTCTGTTTAGCTGGTCACTTCTGCTACACTAGTCATGACTGTTGTTACTTCCGCTGCTTACATTGAAATCAGTGAATTGTTCACTATTATGGAATTTCTGCTGCCATGATTACAAACCCTACCAGTGCGTGGAACAGGATTATCGAAGGATTTGGTTTGGTCAAATAATGTTCTCACTGAATCTACCTAACTGCCATTAGTTATCTGATAAATGCATAGTGCGCAGGCAAATTCTAAGTTTCGGCTGATGGTCCGTTTTAAGGTGATTGCATTGATAGATCAGGTTGCCCGATCGTCTCGAAATGGAGACACAGTTACTGTCTGTTCACTCCAATCGATAACCCCGCGATTAGGACTTCCTAGACAGGTCGAGATCTCCGATCTCATTAAACCTGCTAGGCGATATTTTAGATTACTAATGAGTAGTCGGGGATTTGGTTAATTTCAAGTTGAAACCAGACTACAAAAAAAGAAGTGAAAGCTGAAGCATCAGTAATACATAACGAAGTGCTATTATTGAAGGCCTAATTTGCAATGGTCTCTACTCAGCTGTACAGTAAGCTTGCAGTAATTATATATTTACTTCCGTGAGAGGAAGGGAGAGAAATATGCCATCTTGAATGTCACAGATACACAGTAAGACATGTAGAAAATAATGACGTCGGGGATGTTGAACATGCTGTGTCCCCGTTCGATGAAAGAACCATTCGATAACGGCTACTGCGTCGATGGCATTTTTTTTGTTCTAATTATTTATTATGTATCTTCATCACTGCTGGCTTCCAAGCCTTACAGTCTTATGAGGAGAAAAGTTTATCCAGTGCTGTTCGACGGGTAACTAGGAGTTGTCTCTGCATGGATCATATTCGGGTTGTATGAAATGTGAAAGGCGGTGGGGCGTCCACATGTCAGGTGGAAAAGGAACTGCTCATTGTATCGGTGTATCTGCTATGACTAGTATGGAGACCTGCAATTTGTTGTGGATTCGGCACTTGGAACGTTGTTGTCGTCTTTTCCTTTATTAACCGACTGTAATAAGGCGAAAAAATGTTAGCATTTGAATGAACGCAATCCTTAGTAACGTTATTCGGGTTGTGAACCTGTCGATGTATCAAATAACTCAGAAGAGCATGCGTAAGAATGTGCAGTGGGTGACACGTATTTGTTTGTTTATACACGTAGTAATTCAAACGTGGCATAAGTCAGTAGACAAATTGGTCTTTGCTTGTTTTTGACTATGCTTGTAAAAAGAATGACGGGAAGTATGGGTTTGCAACTGGACACAATCGTGACCAAGAAAACTGGTGAAAATCTACTCGAGTCACAACTTATCCAATCCCCGACACAATAAATCTAACAAGAAACCAATCCAAACTTCACGTCATAACTGAACAAAAAGCTCCATTGTCACACTTCCCGTTATTTGCGAAATTCTTTGTTCTATATTGCACCAGTCAGCTCATAGTTTGTCTTTGCATGTGCCAGTATAATCGACCAATGACAGAATATGATGCCTTTAATACTGTTGTACATCTATGAATGCGGCTTCTTGTCTCATGAATAAGAACTGCCTGCTGCAACCAGTACGAGGTCTTCTTATTAATTGCGTGAGAGATTTCAATTCGAGTATGTTTCCTGAGGCCACTTGAAGTCCATAATTCCGAGTGTTACAAATTTGCTTCGCGGAATGGAACTGCCTGCAGTTGACCAGTTGAATCTTTATGCTAGTGTGAATGAAGTCGAGAGTTTCGAATGATAGTACGGCATTTGTCGTGATGTAAAAAGGGAAAACCAGTTAACAGTCTTAGTTACCGCTAGTGGTCGAGTTGTACTCATGACTAAATAATTTGACCTACCCGAACGCCCCAGCCTCATCGTTATTCGACGAACTGAAGAAACTGCTGTTAACGCACTTGATTTCTGCCAATTTTCAGGCCACAGAACGGGCAAAGTTCAATTCATTAGTGCGTTCAACGAGCACGGGCTTCCGTGAATTCATTCTGCAAAAACGACCTGCCTGTTGCAATTTTCGTGACAACCTGGAGGAACATCAGCGTGATGAGCTGATTGCTTGTATCGAAGACGCGGATCTTCAGCGGAGATTGTTGGTTAAACAAAATATAAAATTCCAAGAAGCCCTATACATCTGCGAGCAGAGGAATGACAAGAATGTCGCTACTGCTGATTTGAACGCTATTCGATTCCACAACACCAAGGTGCACACCCCTATCAGAAATCAACTGATGAACAAGTTTTCACACCCTCCTCAAGTATCGGTCATCAGTCTCGGCTCAAAGAAGGTGAACAGTTGTTTCTCGTGTAGTGAATTACATCTACGATCATTATGTCGATTCCAATACGTTGTGTTGGGTGGTGAATTGTGTCGGGCTTACGTGCACTAAGTGATCCGTCTGAACTATGTAAAAGCCCGGTCTGTTGTATTGTTTGAGAAGGCTTATTCTTCTTCAATGGCTTGTCGTTCTCAGTTTTCTAAAGACTCTCCTGAAAGTGCTGATGAGGAAGGAATTTTCTGGAAGAGACGAACTTGCTTTGAGTTTAAAAGGACGACTGATTCATGCGTCAATGGGACATCCTATCCAATCAAGGAATATCAAACGGAGTATTTAATTAGGCGTACTGAATAATAATAATAAACCTAACGAGGCTGTTTCTTAGTTTAGTGTTCAAACGAATGTTAACTGGTCTACACGTTTCGACAGCCGTCTAGTTTACTCTAATCCTGCGAGCGATACGATTGTCAGAGACATTCCAAGGAGCAATAGGCGGCAATCCTATAACCAATACGCTGCTTTCAAAAACGTATCTGTCAATCACACAGACGAATCCGTTTCCAGGACACATTCTCAGATGAATTTTAATGACTGCTGATCCTGCTAAATATACCGTCGTAAAACTTCTCAAGGAACCTAACGAAGAAGTCATAAATCAGATTGTTCACATTCTTGGAATGAAGCGTACGTTTGAATTTTACTTTTGTAACCGGGAAGGTTGAGAAAGTCAGCTGACTTCACACTACGGATGATTCTCGATCATCTGGTGGTTTTTATCCGAATCTCATCAAAACTTCCGACAGTGTCGCAGATCATTTCCACAAAAATGTGCTATATCCGTTGAATCCACACACTGAAGTGATGCTCTCAAGCTCCTAGGTTTAAATGGCACCGCTGGACTCTCCTTCGTTTTGCAATGGCTGCATTCCTGTAATGAAGCGGATAGTTGTCGAGACACATTTTCAGTTCACCAAATTTTTTTTAGGGTTACTAGAAATCGCGTCACTTTTGACCGTTTTTAACAGATATTCTGCGGCACCGTTTGAAACTGGATGCCGACACGTCGTTCGCAAGTGACGATACCCGATTCTGTCATGCTACTGTTTCATTTCAGTAGAACAACATTGTGATCCATTGTCTGTCACCAATAACTGAGGTATTCTCTCGTGACTGAAACATTTACGAAATGCTTGCATGGTGAATGACGTAGGAGGTAGTGTTCCGATCACCGTGAGTACGAATCATCCTATACCAGAATGCAATATTACCTAAGAAGTGAACCACAATAGTCTGCATGCACACGTTATTATGGTTGGTAACTGTCCGGCTATGATGTCCAATTCTTCGGCCTTGCTTTTATTTCGTGGAGGCAGGAATGGTAATTCATTGTAATGTTCTTGATATCCGAGTCTATTTCCGGCCAGTGATGCAAAACTGCCTGTATATTGTGGTAAAACGTCAATTCAGTAGAGAAGTGTTAGCGTTTTCCATGAAATCCACGGGCCACCAGAGTTCTGCACAGAGGTAATTGTATCTAAGGTTAGAGGGAGCAGAATTCGAGGTGTGCAAGTGTTGTCAGCCACCCGGAATTGTCCATGAGGATCGCTTCTTGTTGACAGATAGGGTGTGGCTGACTTTGTGATGAACATGACTGACATGCTTTGTCTCCTTATGTTATGTAAATGTCTTATTATTCCAATATCCTGTACAACTTGGTTGATAGGTACGATTCGATAATGTACGTTCTGTGTTGTTGTGCTTTATTGTTTTGTGATTCTTATACGTTCGATCGTTATCCTATGTAGTTGAATTACAACGTTTGTTGTCGCGCTTTCGCACTATTTATAATGATTATTGAAATGGATTGATTATATACTAATTCAAATGCTAGAGAACTGGAGGATTAGTTGGAAAGGTTTGTTAGTTGGTGCCTCACGAAATCTGATTTAGACGAGAAAAAGAAGGTTGCCTTCTTTCTACATTTCATCGACGTGGAAGCCTATGCCCTTGTCAAAAACTTGGCTTTCCCGGAGTCACCAATCAATTGTTCCCATTCTACGCTAAAGAAAATAATCCTCCAACACTTCAAACCAGTGAATTTTTTGGCGGTTGAAAGAGCCAAGTTTAGTGTGCTAATTCGGTCGGAATCTCAGTCGATTCGTAATTTCGTCCTACAATTGCAAACGCAAGCAGCCATGTGTGAATACGGCATCCAGTTAGGGGGTTAGCTACGTGCTCGGTTGATTGCTGGTATTAGCTTGCCAGAATTACAACAGAAACTCTTGCATCATGAGCAAAGATTCCAAATCAATTGTAAAGTGTGTGAACAGTATGAGGATGTAAAAAAAGTTACGAAGAGTGCTGAAGTTCTGTGCAGTTGTTTTAAAGGCAAAAATCCAAGGCCGAAACAAGATAACACATTCAAACGGCGTACTGATTTTTCTGTATCAAGATCATTCGTTCAGTTTTCTAAAGAAAGTAATGTGAACTCAATTCTACAACAATTTGGGAAATGCGAATCTTATGGACGCAATCATTCCCAGTACTGGTGCCCACAAAGACAGGTAAAGTACTCCGGCTGTGGCAAAGTGAGTCATATCCAGTCGGTATGTAAGTCTAGACAAATTCTATTTCGAATGTTCAACCATTAATTAATGACATTTCTACTCTTTCTTTATCTATTTTGCCCCAAAACACTTCTCATATTTTTAAAACATTAGTGTTAGCTTCTGGCACAAGTCGCAATTTTATTGTTGACACCGGTAGCGTCGAATCAACAATTTTACATTCAGACCTAGTTGTATTTTATCCTGATGCGGTTCTGCAACCCATACAAGTTAACATTCGTGTTATCACTGGTCATTCATTGCCTCTTGTAGGCTGCTGCACCCTATCGGTGAAGTTGCCCGATGGTAGTTCTATAGACTGTCAATTTTTAGTTTCAAGCTCACGTCCTCTATTATTGGACTTAAAGTTTTACGACAGCTACATTCTGACATTTCGCTACTGACGTCACTGAACGACTTTGACATTAGACAACCTGTACTGGACTGTTCTAAGGCCACAGGGAGAATGCGAATACCGAAGGTAAAGCTTGAAGCTTCGGGGAAACCAGTTTTTCTCAAGAGACGAATCATCCCGTTAGGTTTACGAGAACCTGTGCGCAATGAATTGCAATCATTGTGTGATAAAGTAGTAATAACGCCTGTTGATTCGTCAAACTGAACGACACTAATAGTGACACCATTAAAAGCTGATGGGATTACACCGATAATTTGTGATGACTACAGGTTAACGTTAAATACATGTCTACTACAACGTACCTGCACAACAGAAGAACCCGAAGATATACTGTATCGTTTGTCAGGTTCTACGGTCATTTCAAAAATTAATTTGAAGGATGCTTACCTACAAATACCACTTGATGAAGTATCAGGTAATTTGACTGTGATCACTACACCATTCGGACTTTATCGATACAATTTTCTACCTTTTGGTTTGAACATTTCGCCAGTCGTATTCCAAAATGTCATTAATACAACTACTAAATACTTAGATGCTATCGAAACATATCAAGATTATGTTATTGTTCATGCTCCCGATAAATCCACCCATGGTTATCGCTTTCTTTCTCTGTTGAAACGATTTTTTGACTTCGACTTAGCCATTAACCCGAGGAAGTGTAATTTTTCAGTTTTTTTCTTTCTCATGCCTTGATTACATTGTTGACTGCAATAGTTTCAAACCAGATTTACAACGCTTAGCCCCATTAGTGGATGCACCATCACCCACTAACCTTCATGAACTCCGCTCTGTTCTGGGTGCACTCCGATACTACTCACGTTTTATTCCGAATTCTGCTCAATGTGCCACTTCTTTGTTCGGCATGTTATCATCAACAGTTTTCGCTCAATGTGCCACTTCTTTGTTCGACATCTTATCATCAACAGTTTTTCTCGGTCCACTTATCACGAAAAAACGCTCCGTACCTTGCTTCACCATCTTCAACCTACTGCTGTTTTAAAACCGTTTTCTGCCAAAAATCATTCAACTATAATTACCGATACTTCTCCCACTGGAATAGGTGCGGTTCTTGAATAGTGTGGTAGACCTGCTATGTGCATTTCACGTCGTCTGTTTAAAGCCGAACGGGGGTATTCTCAGACCCTACATAAAGCTCTTGAAGTATATTGGGCTGTTAAAAGACCTTCTTGTACTCTCATTCACTATTACAACAGACCATGAAGCCTTAAAATTTCTGTACCATCTCAGCAAATCGCTTGCAAAGTTATCTGTTGCCGTGGTGCAACGCTGGAGCATTGCTCTTAGTTCCCACAATAACACAACCATTCATCGTACTGCAAAAGCTATTCCCCATGTTGATTACCTATCCAGATTTCCTTCACCGGACTCAAACTCTGACAACACTGACTGTTTACCAGTTCAACCACTGCCAGTAAAAAGAGATGCACTAGTGTGCGATACTCGTAAATTCTTTGGTTCTATTATGTCTGCCTTAAGACGGCGCTGGATACAACAAGAGAGGTGTAGAGTTCCCGCATTTTACTGTCGCTGTGAAAGTTTGTCCATTACTCCAGATGGATTACTGTGTTTTGGTGATCGTGTTGTAATTTTGCCGACTCTGACATCTGATATCCTTGCAGATTTCCATTCCGGACATTTGAGAGTTGATAAGATGAAGTCACTTGCACGCTTATCTTGCTGGTGGCCAGAATTAGAATCAGATATTAAACACACTGCCAAGAATTGTACCAAATGTATACACAAGATTCATGCGAAACAATCACGATGGTTTCCGTGGCCTGTTAAGTTCGAAACATTTTAGAGAGTTCATGCTGACTACTGTGGTCCTTCTCTGAGGAAATACTATATCCTGGTGATTATTGATGCTTACTCTAGATGTCCTGAAGTTTCTCACTTCATCACCGAGTACAGACTTTGTACAACATGCTTTGAGAAAACCATTCTGTTGCGAGGGCGTACCTGCTGCTTTGGTCACCGACAATGGTACTCACTTCATTGCCAAGTCTTTAGAGGAATGGATTAAAGGACTTGGATGTCGGCATTTTTTTACTGCCCCAAGAAATCCGCAATCCAATGGAGTTGCAGAAAATTTTGTACGCACACTGAAGTCTGTCATTGCTTCTCTAACACCACAGTCATTTATGGAACTTGATTGAGAAATCGATAATTTTCTTATGCACCACAGAAATGCATCACACTCGGTAGCTGGAAAGAGTCCCGCGATCCTTTTCAAATCTCGTTCTCTGCGTACAAGTCTTGACTGTGCAAAAACAGCTGATGTTACATTTTTCAACGGCAACGATTTACGTCCTGCTAATGGAATAGTTCTTTCTTCTCACGGAAGTCGCATGGTTAATATTCTTGACTTGGAAGACCTTTCCTGCCATCGGGGACATGTTGATCAGGTTGAGTTCCATTCTAGAGGCCTGTCTGTTAACAGAAATCCTGTTGCTTCGAATTCTAACGAGTCTTATCTAGATAATGTTTCATTAGAAGCAGACAACTTTACTGAAGTACAGGCTAATCCTGAAGTACACGAAACATTCGAGGAACCGATAATCAGAAGATCTGAACGTTTAGAATCCAGACCACCACAGAATTGCAAATATTCGCACGCTCATTCAAGGTGTGGCGAATGTAATGAACCTGACTTACATACTTTGTCTCCTTATGTTATGTAATTGTCTTACTATTCCAATATCCTGTACAACTTGGTTGATACGTACAATTCGATAATGTACATTCTGTGTGCCTAATTGTGTTTCGCGATTCTTCTACGTTCGATCGTTATCCTATATAGTTCAGTTCTAATTACAACACTATTTTTCTATAAATTTTGGTTTCGGCCCTTAGATAGAAGGTACATCACATTTGACTTCGATGCTAAGAGCGAACATTTTCAAGATAGGAACCGATGTTTTGGCCCATCTTTATGTACGATGACATGCGGACAAGAATATAGCTTGTCGTGTACACGCACGGCTGACGCGTTCACTCGAGGCTGCTTGGTGTGCAGCTTTCGAATTTGGTGTGTCAAACAACTGTATAACTGCCGTAGTCTTAAGCTGCTGAAAGTGAAAGTAACATCAGTTCACTTGGCAACCTGAGGGTACAACCAAGGACGACTCAGTGGATTTAAGGTATACATTTTTGCTGTGTTATGTAAGCATAAAAGAAATGACGGTAGTGCTTCTTTCTGTAAAAACGTGCTGCTGTTCCGGTTGCTACTGGATGGTAAGTCGCAGTGTGTGCGCATCTGCTGTGAAGAGTATTCAAAGTAAACGTGAATGATCCTTCGAAGTGTGTTCCGCGATGTCTTCTGATCAAGTGTACAATCAAATTTTGCCACACACATTGAATTGTCGTTTGTAAAGAGCAGTTAGCTATCAGCACACCTGTACACTGTTTTGTAAAACACTTGTATTGAATCTGACCACTATATAAGACAAGCCATACAGCTAGAGAATAGACGCGAACAAAAGCGTGTTGAAGAGTAAAGAAATTGAAACACCGACTATGGGAAGGCGCATGTGTTCAAATAGTATTTGGAAGCAAGAGATTCAGTGAGTGATACACGGGTTCGAGATAGAACCCCAAGGACCCCAGATCCAGTGGGTTTTGCCTATTCGGTGTCAGATGGACGCTTGTGGATCTGGAAATCATTCATTGATAACAGGGTATAGCACCACTCTTGGATATTACAATGATTACCAAGAACAGAGTAAGATAAATTGTACAAGGATGGTTTAGTCAAATGGAAATCAAGAAATACTTTGGACCGGTATCTCAAGAATTTGTTGACGACTTCAGCAAGAAGGTTTTTCAACTGGCCAATAACCGTGTAAAAATGAACTGTTGCTCAAGGAATATTTGGGGACTAAGCTTGAAGCTTCCTGTTATGTCCTCATCTGCCGTCATCCCTCACTACGATAAAGAACTGCTCAACGAGACGTAGTCTAAATAACTCACCACGGAGTGGTCAAAATTCAAGCGTGCAGTGAACATGGCAGATACAAGTTCACATTTGACTGATCACGGGCTAATATGTGGAGACGAACTTTCAAAGAAGGGACACTCAAACAGCGACCGCACGAAACAACAGTCGCGAATCACGCTGGTCACAGCAGCACAACCATGGAACACAGGGAAAACAACGGCGCAGCAAACAACGTCTAACGGCCCATTTTCAATACAAACACGTCACACAAATAGGGTACAAGGGAAGGGGGCTGTTCCAAAGGAAAGTACTTAACAAAGGGTAGTTTGGGAGGTGTCTTCAGAAATGGACGGCCGAATATTCATTTGGGGTATCTTCGTATCCCTCTTCTGCACCGGTATCTGGAACAGGAACAACAGAAGGAAATGCATGCACAAAATTACAAGTGTGGTGTGTTTTGGCCACTACAAGTGGATACTGTTGTGTTCAGTCGAACGCCAGTGAGCAACAAAGTTGGCCAATCAGATTGCTCTGACCTTCAAGCAATCGATGAACCATGCGGGCAGAAATTGCCCGCGCTGTGTGGACTGGCAGCTTTTCCGTAACGTATCGTTAAAACGGTTGCTCTAATAAAGCTAACTTACAACTGGTATTTTCGGTCGTTCTTGAATACAACAATTGACGTCGACACTTCTACGCGACATTGTCTAATCTCCTGACTAGTTTAGTAGCCGCGCACTGATCACGTTCAATTGCCAGTTTATCTTTGTTCAGGCCGATATACATGACCTGATTGGCATACTCGAGAATCGATCTCATATAAACCATATAAAGCGTTAGTAACACCTTTTTATCTGTGCGGGAGAAAGTGAGCTCTATCATCCTAAGAGCGGTGAATCCCTCTTTTGTCGCCATCTCACAATAATACGAAATGGATAAGTTAGACAACAATCAGGTGTACAAATATTTCTTCTGATCGGTTTTCATGATATCTACTACAGTGAATGCACTGTGAATCCCAAGGTCATTGCCAGAATCTTCACAGATTGATATATGCATGCACTCGTTGTCATTTACTAGTAGACTCTAATCTAACGCTTAATCTCGTCAGGGTCAATCTGTATTGCATTGGTATTAATGGCATTCCAGATTATTAGGTCGTCGGCGTATAGAAGGGCGTTGCCGGGAATGTTGTAAAGAAGGTCTTTGCTATAAATAAGAAATAACAAAGGACCTAGCACTGACTCTTGAGGAACTCCCGCAGAAATGTAAGGGAGGGACGAAAGGTCTGACCCAGCTTTAACTTTAAAGGCTCAATTATCGAGGAAAGAGACCATCCTGCGAAGAATCTCTCGTTGGTTATCATAGGCTTCCAGTTTGTGTTCGAGAGGGCCGTGTAGGACACGATCAAACGCCTTGGCGAAATCAAGGAAGAATGCGTTTGAGAAGAGGCGATTGTCTTTGGTCTCTGTCAAACTTTCCATGAAGATAGGCATATTTGTTATGCATCACCGCGTAGGTAGGAAGCCATGCTGGTTAAAAGAGAAGCTATGGTTTGAGAAAAAGTGATTGAGGATGTAAAGCTCTAATGAGCGTTCCATTGTCTCACACGGAATGCTGATAAGGCTGATTAGCCGATAACTAGCTAGGAAGTGCCGGTCACTCTGAAGATGAATATGACTGTCGTTTCTTTATATGTCCTGGGGAACATGCCAGTCCGAAATGTTTGGTTTAAAAATTTATAAAGTGGTTTTGCCAGACTAGCGGCTGCTTCTTTGAGAATTCTGGGATGAATCTTATAAGGGCCCTTTGCACTTTGTGAGTCAACCCTGAATTAAAGGTCTTTAGCGACTCACACCGAAAATTAAGCGGTAACCAGTTGTTGCAGGTAGTTCTGCGACGGTATGATAGGGTGCCATTTCGGCTGTGTAATGTTGTAGACTACCGAATGGTACTCCGTGAATAACTCTGCTACACTTAGTGCGTCGGTTGAAATCTCCCCGTCAGGCAGTCGCAGAGAAAGAGTCGAAAGTTTATTTTTTCTTAGTCGTCTCGTATGTGTAATTAAAACGTTTTTGATCCCGAGGGCTCCAATGAGGATCTATTTCTTGTACGAGTTTAGTGTGTTCACGGGTTTCCCGTCTGCACCCACTTCGAAAAGTGTGGAACGCAATTAGGTTCTCCCAGTGTTCCGTAAGCTTATGCTTTGCGAATAAATGGGAATTGTCATCGAAGTTACACGGAAGCGGTGGCCGATAAGAGAAAGTGCACAGTTTGTGCTGCACAAATAAATTGTCCGCTTCCTCATTTGCGCTTTGAAACAGGCTGTAGTTTTCCTCCACGGTGTCATAATCAGGAAGAAATAAAATTAGGTGTCTTCTCAGTCCATTAAAATTAGCTTGATTAGAATGTAGAACTGTAGACATTTTTTGCTGATTGTTTTGACCGGTCACGAATAACATCAAAGATGTTCAGAGAATGGTTACTGTGTCCAAGTGGCGGCTTGATGATCACTCTGTCTACCACACAGTTCTCATTAGTGATGACTAGGTCAAGCAGAGAGGGAAGTTAACCAGGGCGATGCCGCTTGGAAGGGTTGACATGCTGTGTCCACGCTCCCCGTCATATCAGCGTTGATAAGGAGATCAACAATCCGTTTTCATGGTTCTGGCGCGACATTGAGGCTCAGTTTACCTTGGGTGCATTAAAGTCAACCACTATAAGCAGACGAGTAGAGCGTTGTATTTCTAGGAAATTGTCTGGGTTCACGAGAAGTGTCATCCTCGGACGCTTTGGATGAAGGAGAACGATTAAGAACCCCCACTAAGAGTAAGTCTTGGCCGCGCATTGTCAGTCGAAGCCACATTTACCAGATGACTGAAATCCACCGCTAACCGCGGGTGTCGGGAGATGTTGCCTAGAAAAAATCGCAGAGCCCTCCATTCTTCCTCGGGCAGTGTCAGCCCGGTAAACGGAATACCAGGGGACACCCACTTCACTGTCATTGTTGTCACCTGTAAGTAAAGTCTCCATGAAAGCAAACATATGGGGTTGAGTGGCATGAACTGTCTAATTTCTGATAATTTATTGAACACACTCAGACTGTTCGTATACATGCACTGAAAAGCTGCTTCTTCGTTAGATCTAGTGAGAAAAAGATAGGGGAGAGTGTGAAGAAGAGTTTGAGAAGAAAGACCTAGACTTGGAGCGGGTGGTGGGTTTGGATTCGGTCTGTTCTGATGGCTCTACTGTGAGGCTGCGGGCGCGATATCACCGCCTGCGCGTTCGTCAACGGCTCTACAAGGCGTCTGATCAGTGTTCTTGGTGTCGTAACTCGCGACATTTGTGCCCCTGTCAAACTCCGTTTCTTGGGGTGTTTGGAAGTTTTCACCCATGGAAATTCGACCTTTCCGCCTACTGTGGGCAATGTGCGCAGCGTTATGGGGTCATTGCTAGAAACACCTATTGTGGCTGGCCAGTGGAATATCTTTTGAGCCAGAGGAAACAATCTCTTTCTGCTTCGAATACGTGGGAGAAAGTAGTTTCTGCTGGGCCGTTTGGTTAATTTTGTAGCAGGTAACTCAGGGGACAGTTTTTGAGTGATCCAAGTGTCTTTACTACTCGTGTTTGTACTTGGGACGTCGGTCGTTTGAATAGCGTCTACAGAAATGACGTCCTTGCCTTCAGTCACAGATACAGGTATCTGAGTGGACACTTCGGGAACAGAAGCTGCAACCTGAGTCCCTAATCGTAGCCTCTGGTCCACCATGTTTTTTGACTTGTCTTAGCACGCTGTTCGCGCCTCACCCTCTCTTTCCGATGGTTATTGAGAGACAGGTCTTTTAGGTTGCTGTTGGCAAACTTCGAGGCCACTGTTTTTCCCATCACTGTCTAAGGGCTGAGCATGGCAGGCAAGGTTACCAAAAAACCAAATGACCTTTGATTGCCTCGACGCGCAGCCTGCTCACGAGTATGAGGTTTGTACAGTCCGTGAACTGATTTGGCTTGCTTGGTCTGAGATGTTTTAGGGATGCGACCCCTAAGAATAACTCTCCTTTCTCGTAGAGCTTTCATTTTCATCACAGCCTGCTCTATATGTACAGCCAAGAGTGCAACTGCCTTCTTGGTGATTGTGAAACCAGGGAGGGCAAGCAATGTGGCTTCACCCAGGGACTATAATTTCAAGTTCATTTGAGATACAGTCCGTTGTTACTGGTGTGGGTACTCTCCCACAAAGTCTCACTCCAGATTCGATGCGTTACCCAATGACAATAATTCAGAAGACAGCAAACAGCGCAGTACTCTATGTATTGCCGCGACCACGAAGCGAGAAAGTGTACAGCCAGCAAGCGTCCTGCGTGTAGCGCGCAAAACGGAAAAGTGAACAATTTCTAAACCAGCGGAAATAGGGCATACAATTGGGCTAAACAAACATGCCTCATCGGGAGGTGTCAAATTGTACAAAAAATACCAACAAAAATCAGGCTGTTCTAGGAGGTCGCTACAGAGCTTCCCCCAGAAAGCTACTAGGTTACACAGGAGCCTTCGTTACACAAAATAGGCTTGCAATAATGAGATGACCAAAATGTCATGTCCATTGCTAGGCATATGTCCAGCTAGCAGGAAGCACAAGAGAATGATAGGGGGAAATGTCCATAAGATGGTCGATCGCGGACTGAAGGTGCGCCGATTGAGCCCGTTATTTAGATTATTTAGGTAATTTAGTCTTGGATGCACATCTATCGCAGCGGGCTACCCAACCTCAAAAAACTCACAAGTGAGAGAAAAAGGGGAGGTAGGTTAACCCAGTGCTGGACGATAGTCTTCAGGAGTTGTCTCTTCACTGCACCAAGTCCAAGTGATCTAAAACTGAACGAACGGTGAAATACCTGTACCAAGTAAAAGAAAACAAGCTCACCGTGTTAAGGGAACGTCCGGCATCAACAGTCCGTTGGAGATGTGATACCTTTTGAGTATTATTGCAAGTCGGTTGCGCTGAGATCACGCTTAAAAAGAACCCGGAGGGAACGTGTTAGTGTATGCTGGCAAAAAATGACACTAAATAATGGTAACAAAGCAGTTGTGATAAACGAGCATATTATATGTAGAGAACGCCAGCGTATTCAGCGAACCTTACGGGCTTTCGTACGCGTCTACGGTGTCGGTCATGCAGTACGGAGGAAGGTGTGGGACTGCAACCAGGTGTGTTTGACGTGAGTTCTGAATGAGACGACGGAGGTGCATGTGTAGGCACGACACTGGGCTCATCATCTTCGGTGAACGCGGGTTTAATTCCATCAATTGAGATGACCTCACGTTTGCCGTCACGCTCGATGATGAACGTATTTTTTGCTCATTGTAACACGAGGAAAGGGCCTGTATACGGAGGCTGGAGAGGCTTGTGTGTGTAGAGTTTTCATTATTTTGTACTTCATTTTGCTAACATTGCGTAACTGCTGCATTAGACCACATTGTACATTTTTGTTTGACTTGAGTAAAAACCACAACACAAGACATTTTCGAATAAACTCTGCTACATGCGCTTGCTGATTCTTCCTGCGACGCCGGTGTTTGCTACCCAGTTTAAAACATCCTATTTGTTGGATTAACTTTCAGCTTGGTAACTTCGCATCCTCAGTTACGCTTGGAATAATCTGAATACTTTCCAGCATCATTGGACGCCTCACGAACATTGTCAATCTTTGGTGAGCCCAGTCCTTGACTTCACTCGTTATTTTTCTATCGAGAATTATGGTAGTTCACACATCTGTTCCATTACACGTGAGCCATCTGCACGTATGAAGACGTGAGAGTAGGAAGAAAGCTACTCGTGCAAATGCACGGGTGACGAACGCTCTCGTGATTGCACTGGACTTAACCGCCTTATGTGGTTCGCCGGGCATGCTACATACTTTCCATAATCGACACTTTTGGTTGCCGAAGGAGACACTAGTTCGTTGGGCAATCGTAGGGTGCAACCATAGACAAGTTGAGCCGGTGTGGCCTTGAAGTCAGTCTTGACGGCATTCCGCAACCCAAGAAGAACAAGCGGTAAAGCCTCTTGTTAGGGAGGGTTTGACTGCGCACTGAAGGCTGCTTTCAACTGACGATGTAAACGTTCCACCATCCCGTTGGAGTCTGGATGATAAGCAGTAGTGCGTATGTGCCTGCACCCGAGGGTATTAAGGAGATCTGTGAAAGATCCCTCGAAATGTGAACCACGCCCAGTAAACACGCCGACTCTGGCCCGGAGTCGGTCCGACTCTGGCACGAGTTGGCAAGGAGTCGGATCTGAGTGGGCCATAGTGGGATTCCAGTAGGCCAGTGTAGGATTCGAGTAAGCCGACTGCGCTAACGGAACCCTTCTTACATTCCTAGTTAATCGCTTCAACAACTGAAGTAGTTCGAAACTTATGTACTCCAACTTCTACGATCTACTGAAATTATTCCGTAAGTTTCAACGAATTCTGTTCTTAGCGATTGATCTTATCTGGCAGCAAGGTGTCAAGCCAATTCAACAGGATCATTTTCGTAATGAAGTGTTCACTACGAATGCCTTCAAATGCTCTAACACGGACCGATATGGAGATGGACAATTGACGCATCCAATAACTCTCCGAATTGCTCCTACGACGAACATACTAACGTAAACATCCTCTATGTGACCGCTGAACACGCAGAAATTAACGGCAAAACAAAAAGTACCGCAATAAAATAAGTGCATGTATATTTCGTTAAAAAAAGAGTCCAAGAAGTTAAAGCAATTAGAAACAACTCCCGTTGAAGTTGAAGGCATCCTCAAATCCAGCATGCTGTACGCGAAGTACGAATGGAACAACACCTGAGGAAAAATAACAACAAAGAAAGAGGGAACAACAGGGTATGAAAAATAGAACAATGTAGAAAAAAAAGAAAGCAATACTGAAATTTATCCAAAATATTTCCCCATTGGAAATGACCGAAGATGTGAACACACAACACGAATCAACAAGATTTGTAACAGACATGGCTTCACTACATCAAAAATGAAGTTTATGTGAAACACGTTTTATATGGCCCTACCCTGCTAGCACAATTAGGGGTAATTTAGGACAAATCCCCAATTCGGTCCAATGGACCAATCCGGAGACCATTTAGGGATTTGTTAGGTATTTGGGACGCATTCTCAACGTACTCCCTAACGAGACTGACGCACTAATTATCTGATTGGTCCATTTCCGAAACCCTAATATTCCCTTAAATTAAACCTAAACGACCGAATTTTTCCCTAAATTAACCCGAAACTACCGAAATTTTCCATACATTAACTTTAAACTACCGAATTTGTCCCCAAATGAACCGTAAACGCTCAATTTTTTCCAGCAATTAACCCGAAACGACGAACAACGTACACATTCCATCTTGTCAGTGCTACCCGAACGTCATTTTTTCCCACGCTGATACACTGGGTAGAAAGAAAACCCATGGGACATGAATTAAAAAAGTACATTGTGGTTAATGAATTATACAAAATAGTTTTTCTCACATACATCTCATCCTTCAGTCTGTGATTCCGTCCCCTGTGGAGGAAAAGAACAATGAACACGTGAAAACATGACAAACATACAGGTGACACGCACTGTCACAAGGTATGAATCATAAATGTCCAAATCACGTCACTCTTAATGCTTTCAAACTAACTATCATGCTGCATTATAACACAATCAATTAAGACTTATGGCTTGCACAAGTGAACAACGTAGAACCTGCAGTTAGACTATGATTATGATAAATATCCACTTCACGTCAATGATTTCGGATTACAAGTTGTCAACATGTGAAGTCATAACACGAATCAACAAGACTTGTAACAGACAGGGTTTCTCTAGGTTACAATCTGATATGCATTTTTACCTGGTGGATGTATCCCCAGTGGTGGCAGTGGTTTCGGGGACCTTGACGATAAATTTTGGTATGCGTATTTGTGCTTCTCCAATTCTACTGGGTCAACCTGGGTAAAAGAAGATATATAACACAAATTTAGCGGCACTTTTTGTGGTGGGTTAACTGCAACCAACCTCAAACATGCATCCACGGTACACTGTACAGGTTCATGTTTTCTTCTGGCTTCCTCCTCCAGGCCATTCTCTGCGTCTTCTAGCTCCGGATTTCTTTTTCAATTAAACGACCCTCGTAAAGGTTTTTACCCGTTTCCGAAAGGTTCCTGAATATCGACGTTTTGATCTCTCACCGTCCCTGTCTTTGACTCCTTGGAACCACCTTATGAGGAACGGGCGGCTTCAATAGCGTGATAAGCAGCTCCAGATCGGCGGACGCGAGGGACTGCGCGTTAATGGAGAATAATCTCACCGCGTCAAGAATGGGTGAGGCTGTTACCGTGCGATTCACTATATCAATTGAATGACATGTTGTCCACAGAACTCACATGTACCTCGGGGATCGTGTATTATCACAATAGAAGGGCTTGGACACATGTCCTTCATTACCTGATCATCTTCGTCATCTTAACTTTGAAATAAACATTAAATAAACATTAAATAAA
>JTDE01021791.1:27998-49707 GCA_014338405.1 Paragonimus skrjabini miyazakii | reverse complement strand
TAGTCTTTCACGAGCGGTTTATTGATTCCCCTTTAAACTTGAGAGCCGAGTAAGTTTGCCTGCCTTACAGAGAATACGCCTTTTTTGAACGTCTTGTGTTTGGGAGTCATGTTAAGCGTTTCTTTTTAATCACGAAATCGATTGCCTCTTGGAATCAGACATATTCTCTGTTGACGCCGAAGTGAATGCGACAAAAGTGTTATAAATTCCCCAAGCCTCGAATGCCGTGTAGATTCTTCCTTCATTTCGAATAGGAGTTCGGTGGTGTGTACTCCGTAGTTCAAAGTTCGTGTACACTTCATACTAAGGGGTATTTCCTATCGTTTTATTGATTTTGGGCAATGGATAGGCATCGAGCTGTATGAATTGATTAATGGGTTGACCTCAGCCGACAACCGTTTGTTTTTTGTCCCGTTCACACCGTTATCGAGGCCTGGGACCTCCAAAAAAATCTGGATGATCACACTGTTCCTTCTCTTAAAGTACTTCAACGAAACGGTCGTCTGCGTTAGAGTGGCGTCAAAAGAGAGCAATAGTAAGGCTATAATCCGAAGTCATCTATTTGGATGGAGCTGGGAAGTTTACTCGAGCAACCGCATCGCCACAGAAACGAAGACGAATGTTTGTCTCCTTCAAATGACATCTCAACTTTTGATTGACATTTCAGGCGTGGATGTCGGCGGTACCCGTATACGTAACACAGGGAACCTGTAGTCACTGCAGATGTTGTCTTGGTTTTTGAAAATGATCGATTGGATGGCAATTGGTTGTTGCTGTCTCTTGTCGCGGAACTACATGGAGAAACAGGGAATATCTTTGAGCTACTTCCAAAGAGCTTGTTCTAACATAGTCTAAAGGTGTGAAATCCTTTTCTCCAGTGGTCGCCGTCGTATGCTATTTGACTGTCATTCGCTGAAAGAGACATCTCGAACAGCATCGTTTCGGTATTGCTCAGCACTTACAACGCGAAAATTATAGCCTTCTGTGAGTGACTTCCACTTTTGCATAAACTGGTCCTGCATCTTGTTTACACGTAAAAAGTAAAAATGGACAAGTATTTCATTTTTGGGACGTACATACAAACACTTCAAATTATCACTTGCGGATTCAAACGGTATGCAATTAACGATGAGCGAATATACAGAAGAAGCGGCGCAGTTAATCAGCGTGTTAAGTCTGTCAGGTTTCAAAGATTCAATAAGGGAAAGAAAGTTATCAAGGATTCGCCGTCAGTAGGGTCACTGTTGTGATGAATCAAATGAAGTCGGATCGGTTCCGAATCGTGCGGGCGGTATAAACTGTGCCGTTGTGAGATTGAAAGTAGGTGGGGTAAATTGTTGTATCAGAAGTGATTAACTCAGAAAACGAAAACCGAGAGTATAGACTTTACTTCACATGCATTGAACGTACATGCTACAAGAGAAAGTTAGTGTAAAACGATCTCATATCAACTTAAGGAAACAATGACTAATCAGGATATACATCTCACAACAGCGATACTCAACCCTCATGTCACCTTGTATATCACTTTCTCTAACTGTTGCACTTTCTTTTGTCATCGGTTGAAACCGATCAGCCATTTGTGGTTGGCCTGCAAGGTGTAGGCGCCTTGATGTTGTATGTTTGAATGTAGACGTAGCTCTTTTTTAGTGGTTAGGTCCCCTCCCCTCCCTCTTTTTTCTTCTCTCTTCCTAAACAGGGTTTGTTTCGTCTTCTTCATGGTTGTGTGGCAGTTAAGCATCAGTGTGAACCACTGATGTATTGCTGTCTATGATGATGATGATGATGACCCCAGGGCTGCGGAAAGAGTTGAGAGAGGTTTTTGCAATTGATTGGTCCAAGTAACCACCAGTGATGTGATAGATAACTGTCTCGACCTTGTGGTGACTTTTTGGCACCACACATACCGGGGAATGGAACTCACAACCCATAAGAGGTCGTGAGATTGCACTTCAGAGTCTGATTTATCTCATGTAGCCCCGTAGTCTGTGGGTAATTATCTGCACTGCAGTCTGTTTCCTGTTTACGAGTCGTGGGTTCGATTTCCCAATATGTATGTTGCTGTTGAGACGCAGCAAGGTCGACATAGGTGTCCATCACCGTTGTTGGTCACTGGGACCAGATGTTTGCAAAAACCTTGTATATCACATAGCAACAAACACCTTGTGATGTTAATGCTGGCAACTACCGTTCCTGTCGCATCTGCTAAGAACTTCTTACATGTTATTCTGCTTGAAGGTAGTCAGAACTGTTGGATTAAGGCTCGCCCTCCTTGGCTTCATAACTTACAAAACTCCGCAACAGTTAGACTGATCTTGAGGAATACCTTGCAGTACATCTTTTTATGCTCGCGTTGAATGCACTTCTGACGGACGCAAGTTATAATCTGACAAAGTGGGCGGACTCAAATAACATAACTTACTAACGTGCAATGCTATATACCTCTCAGTAGGAGGCCAAAATGAATGACATGTTAGCACATGTGCGACGAATGTGACCATAAATTAGTCAGGAAGCCGAAGCCTGTTAGACTACCAACAAAGAAGAATATGAAAGGCAAGCGTGAGAAGTGTCATTGGATAAGTGTGCATCGGTTGTCTGAAAACTTGGTCACCACATCTGTCTTTTTAAAACCAAAAATCCAATTAGACATTTTAGGATTGTTAGAATGCGAGGTTAGAACTACGAGTTTAATCTCAACTATCTAATGGGTTCGGGGGATCCCAAATGTGTGAGCTGCAATGGGGACACGTCTGGTAAAATGTCAGTTGTTTGTTATTTGTGACGCTCAGCAGTCTAACGTTGTGTATGTGCGTCTGTGTGTGTGGTATGTTGATATGGAGTTCCCTGCTGGAAATCAGCGAACAACACTCCTTGTGATTGGTGCGAATGGCTAATAGAAATGCCATTCCGACGTGGCACGTGCTCCGCATATAGGCTTTGTCTTCACATGAACTATCTGGAATGCACATCGTGATACCTGTTAACATGCAACTGTTTCTTTTTTTCCTTTCTCCGTTGGGAAGACATTTGGCAGTGTTACGTCAGGTAGCATTCTCAATCGTCTCCTTGGCAATACTTTGGCCGGTAGCTACCGCGTGGGTGTCACTATATTAGGCGTTAGTCATGAAAATATCGATCATCGTTTGTATTATCCTCCTTCAAATTTCTGTTCGTAAATCTTGTCTGTTTGGTTAAACGGACCCAAGTGTATAGTGAATGCCGCTGCCGACGCAAAACTTTTTACATCTCTGTTGGACTGATATGGGATTCGCTGTTGCACACTGAATTCTTCGGAACGTAACACTGAGAAGATAAACTTTGGAGATGACAAGTGGTTGCCAGTGTTCTACTTATTCGCTTTGGGCGAACTCCTGGCTACTTTGAGTGTGTCCATTACGTATGATAGAACGACTAATTTGACGGGCTTGCAAGGTCGAGGTGAACCCGCAACATCGGTTTTTCAACGATAAGTTGTCAGTATCGTTTCGAGTTGACAAACAATTTTGTCGCCGTCGCACATTTCTTACAAGTTCTATGCAAGTATTCCAGTTGTCTACGAATTCCCGACCAACAAGCATGGCGGCCAACTTCTCGTGACTTAAGTCGGAATGGTCCAAGCCTTGCTGCATTGCTGCAAGTTACTGTGAAACCGTCGGAATCACGGCACAATGGCCAATGGACGTGGCTAGTGAATCCTTACTACTAGAAGATTGTTTCAAGCCTTCAACAACTTAATCATTTGGGTACCAAAACATCCATCGCTCGTGTCATCATTGTGACAATTAGTAGAAATTTACGGACCGAGCTTAGGAAGAGTAGTTAACCGTCCTCGTCTACTAATATTAGTTATTTGAGTCTTCATCAAGATGGGTGATCATTTATCCCGTTTTAAGACAGGTTGTAACTTCAGCGATAACTACTGATGTGCTGCTATCCTTGGTGTTGGTTATGGTACCCAAAACTGGGTTCTATCTTGAACTGAATTAAAACTTTGCGCCCTAGTAACGTCGTAGCCCGTAGCTGCAATCGATTGGCAGTTTCAACCACAATACCCTTCTTCGTTCAAAAGATTCACAGTAGTTTTTGACCTTTGTATGGCCTTAACTTTCATTCCGGAAGCGGTCTGTTGACTTGTCATCAACAAATGTAGGCACAAGACGTTGTTTTTCTGTTTGGCTGTAGTTATTTTTGGCTGAATTGAGTGTACTTGAACGTGCAAAACCAGTTTTCGTGAACCGTTGAAAAATTCCTGTAGGGTAACTTCCCACATGTCGCACTTTGACGCATCTGTTACATAAACAATTTTTGTGTTGTATCCTTGTTGGTTAAGACCATAAACAGTGTTAAAGCTTATTTGGTGTATACGAACGATGGTTGACAGAGTTCTGTGCACCGCTATGGAGACTCTTTGATAAATAAATAATTCAGCAATACACGAACATTTTGCGCACAAGGCACAACTTTATGGTAATAATTCACCAAGCCAAGGAAGGATTGAAGAGGGATTTTTCCGTTGACGGGACTTTCCTCTATTGTGTCTTGAATACGACGGTCTCTATAAAGAAAGGAACTGAGATGTTTGATTAGCATTGTCTGGCATACCGCGACTCTTCAAACTGCCATTGTGCGGTAGGAGACTGACCGACTACCTGGGGGAGCGGCTGATTTGCAAACACGGTTTGACACGTTTGCCGCTCTGTGCTACTGTGGTAGCGCCGTGCTTAAGGGCGATAACGCTCTGATAGTTTTCTCTGGATGCGGCATCGTCATTGAATTCGATGGAACTAGTCCGAGGCTCTTCAGAAGGATTTTGGAAGTTAGCTGTGTCGTTTACAGGCATCTTTTGTTCCTGCTGCCGCACCCATTAAGTTTGTTCAAGCCTTAAAACCATCGCGTTTCTTCTCTCCAAGCTCCTTAAACGTTACAGTATGCCTACTTGAATCTTGAGTCACCCGACCACATATGGGCTCTAGCGCATTTGATAACCAGTAACATAAGGCGACTATAAACATCAATGGGATTCGATGTTTATATGCACATGGATCAATTTGCTACGGTCACTTCCAACATTGACTGCTCTCGTCAACCTTTCATTACCAAATTTCAGATTTTCATATACTATCAAGCAGTTCCACGTGGGCTGCCCATGTACGTGGGAATAATGACAATCCGTCCAGTAATGTGGAGGGGGGGTACAAACTTCGTGATTAAACTGAATAATCTGCATCCACTCCCTGCGAATGGACCCATACAGTAGGCGGAGAACGTTGTTCGGTATGACAAGTGCATACATCAGTTGTTGAATGCTTGACATTTCATATGCGCGGCACCCAAGACTGTGGTTCGTCTAAATTGGTCGATTCTTCGCCGAACCTTGGACAGTGAATGTCATATACATACAGTATTACTAGGCTGGACAACTAGACCGGCTCACGCCATTATCTTTGTTGACCCGAACGACGGATAGAACGATTAAGTACAGTTTACAGGGGGATTCGCGCTGGCCATTGTGATATATTTCCTATCATCCTTCACAAACTTAAAGTTGAGCTGCACCATATGAAATGCTTCAGAGCGATCTGAACAATCTACAGCATAATGGTCGAATGATTGATCCATCACTAAGTGTTGTTACAACTTCGGGGAAATCTGTTGAATTTCCTGTTGCCCGAAAAAAGCAGACCAGTCACGTTGTATGCATCATTGTTCCGTTACGACTGCAATAACTTATACTTTGCGATTAAGTAGGTTGAACTTAATCGGCTCCTACTGTGTTAAAAAGAATTCGCCAACTGGGGCATCACACGGCTGATCCCAGATGTCGTATCCTGGTAAACAGGCATTTCTGAGTGTTAAGGGTGTCGACCCCTGAAAAGTTGCGTGAAACCAAACGAGGACGAAAATAACAATGTGGTTGAAAGGGGGCGACTTCCTGTAGACAGTATAATTCCCTGGGTTGACAAGCTAGTATGGTTACGTCATGCCTTGGATATGTCTTCATATTCGATCATTTTAATTTTTGTTTGTTTATCATCTTCCTGATTTCATTGTTCGCATAGTGCGTTTTTAGTGAGGGAGGGGGTATTGTTTTGTTTGGGATGTTAGTGGGTTGATGAGTTTAAAAGATTTGTTAGCCACTGAACTAAAGTTTTCGGCTGGCTCCTTTCAAAAATAGGTTCTAGATTTGAGGTTCGCTCCTGTCTGCGGTCGTCATTGATACATCCATTTTGTCATGACCGAAATTTACGCTTCAGTCCATGTTCTCGTGAAGCAGTCGTGTTGCACACTGTTTTTCGAAGTTGTCTGTCTGAAGTGTGTATCTGAGCGCGCTTGCTGCGATCGACCGTGAGTGGTATTCAGTCTATATCCACCAAACCCCTGACCACTTATCTAAACCTGATAAGTTCTAACTTGCCTGAACTCAGTATTCTGATTAGTGACTTGATTCGTAACGGATAATAATTTGTCATCTCAGACAACATTTTACTCTGTAAAGTTCGCTGGAGCAAGGTACTGAAGAGTTTCCATCGTTTTTCTATTTACATAGTGGTATGCATTTTGATCACAATGCCTGGATCTTTTGTGAGGTATTCCAGAGAACTCTTAGATACAGCTTTTTATTCCTTACGCCAGTTCTAGTATACCTTTTTTGGTTACTGCAGCAAACTGTGAAGTTCAAGTGTGACTAGTGACTGAATTCCGGTGGATGTTACTCCGGTGATCGTGGCTGAGGCTCCCTTTATCTACCTAATACAAATCTGGTTGTTACTTTGCCAGTATAACTCGATCCGTTCTGCACGTGGTAACAAACACACAAACACAGTATCCTTCGTTCGTCAACCGCAAGGTACCAATATTGCACTCCATTACTAACGGAAACGCCCATACGACAAATCTGTACACCCAAACTTATCCTTGCCTCACGAAACTGAATCAGACGGCAGTTTAGCCTTCTCAGATGTACTCATCATCTGGCGTGATGATGAGACATTATAGCGATCGGCGCATCGCAAAGCAACATGGGACGGACAATATCCTCAGTTCTCCTGCTTTGCCCCGATAGCATACAAGCGGAGCTTAGTCAAAACCCTATTTCATAAGGTCAAGCTTATTTGCATCCCTGATACGCTGCAGATGGAACAATGAATGTTGAGAAAAACGTTACGGGCAAACGGATATCCAGAGAAGTTTATGGACATTCACAGCATGATGGACAGCTCAAAAGAAATATATATTTCTGTTTCTGCAATTTAACGATCATCTGGCAAACGACATCAGGCTTAAATTGAAGTTTGCCCTATCCCGTGTGTATGCAGCTGCCCAATTACGCTTGGTTCAAACCACCAGAGGACCAGTTCTACACAATCGCGAACTCAACTTGTCTGACTATTCTGTATCTCCCCTTGTCTATCAGTTCACTTGCGGTCACATTGACGTTTACATAGGCAGAATGAACCGACAGCTATCTCAATGAATGGCAGAACACGTCTCGAACCGATTAAAACAACTGATGAGAAAAATCTCAAACCGCTGAATCCTTTGCACGAAACTCCGCATCATCGATTGTCAGACACCTCATGTTAACAGGTCACCAGATTGACCCACTTAGATCATTCAGAATATTATTAAGCAATCAGAACCCGTAGACACTGGCCTTTAGCGAAGCCATGTGGATCAGAACTCACCAACCAGCGATATGTGCACGTAATTGGTTGAAGCAACTCATAGGGTTGCCGTGGTGTTGATGACATAATACTCGTGTGCTTGTATGCGTGTCCGTTGGTTGGCTATTTTTATTTGTATATCGTATTACCCGCATGCTTTGCATTTGTGACTGATGACAGTAAACGAAGTGTTAACATATCGCAACATAAGTCTTCTTTCCACACTGTTGAACAACGATTGCAGTGGACTTTAGGATACAATGATTGGTCTTTGGAGCAGTACGCCGGAGTATCTCAGACCGGTAAGTCCCGGTTTAAAGCACACAACGGGTAGAAGAGTCCAAAGGCGACTTGTGTTGAGCATGTATTGTACTGGTCAGATCGCACAATTACTGAGGGGCTCAACGTCAAAAGAGCTGAATGTTTGGGTTTCCTCTCAGTATCTTGACACAACGTCCAGGTACTTCATCTTGTCGAAACCATAGGTTGTGGCGGTCTATGAGCTAATGATCACGGATACTGAGTTTCAAAACCGATCTCAGCAGTTAGACATGCAGTTGCTGCAAATTTGTTGTTGTAATTTATTATCTTTCATGATTCGTAGTGACAACATTAGGTTCCGTTGTGTCCTTTTTCATTCCATCATCCTCTCATCATGCTGACTGTGGATCCTCCTCGTGCAAATGAGGATTTTCAGTGTTCCGGGTGAACAATCGTTTTAGATGAAGTACACTTTCATCGTTGAGTGTTGTCCAACATGCGGTGCCATTGTGTTGCACATATGCTGGCCGCAAAACACGCTTACGTCATTTGTAATTATTGTTTGGGGTGTTGAATTTAGTTGACCTTGTGCGCGTGAGTTCTTTAGTCATTATCCTCCAATCGGAAGTCGTGCTTGCGTCTACTGCATCGCTGGTTTGCTGTATAACGGACAGAATATTCTCGTACACTTTACAATACATTTAATTCTGCTACTTCTCGCTATCATTCTTGGTTTTCCTCTCCGCGACCTGCGTTGAACGACATTTTCCATTGTAATGTTGAATTCACCGGTGAACAATCACTACGGTTGCGGTCGAACTCACCTTTTGTCCCCGCTCAGCTGCCATCACGTTGTTCAGTCACCGCCGTACACTGATGGTCATGAGGAACTACCAGGTCCCACAAAGTAGTCCGTTTAATTGTAAACGTCTGATTGTTTTTCGTCATCCACTCTCTTCCGCCCAACATGCCAATTGAATCAATCGTTTTCTTAAGCGATCGTCTGAATAGTTACTGCTCTGACGCGTGTACGATTGTCGTTGCGGTTTTCGAACAGATTGATAGTCATTGCCACCGTCATATCGTCCTTCGTTTTCACGATGCTGACGTGTTTTTTTCCGAAACATTAGCAGCTGATGTGCCACAAATTTGCATTCGTTTCAAGCTACTTAAATAAACCATAAGTAGTTCGTGTTTGAGATAAAAATGCACATTTCAATACCCGGGTGATGCCATCGCCGACCCACATCGTCATCCCGCTTAGTATGTGTATCCGAAACCTGCAGTCCCTGATGTATTACCTTTGTTCACGCCCTATCATCCGTTCACGCACTCGCATAGGCAATGAGCATCAGCTGCCTCTACTCGGCATGTCTACCGTGTATGAGTGTGTCTAACGCAAGCGGGATCTTCCCCAATTGCCGAGTGTTAACTTTCCGGGCAAATCGCACGCAGCAAAAATGAAACTGTGTTGCGCACGGGACGCATTCTTCAGCCACTATCGGTAACGTTACATTTGAGTCGATGGGGATTTGGCATCCCACTTTGCTTGTAATAATCTGATGACAGGTAGTTTGCCAACCTTGTCTACCTTCTAAGGTGCAGTGGAAAAGAATCGAACCACGAGTTAACGCGATCTTAGCCAAGGCATGGTTAACTTGAATGTACAGTTTCCGATCACTCCCGAGACCGCGTTCCCTTTGTCCTCGATCTTGTAATCTGCTCGGATCGTTAATATTCGATCTCTGATTTTGGTAGGATTCTTTCACGTAGACCGCACACACGTTCACCAGGTAATGACAGTTTTTACTGTGTGCTTCAGTAAACAGTGTGATCGCCGATATTGAGCGAGCGGGTGTTTGTTACGGATAATTAGTGAGTTTGACTGTCTTATCTTCAGCCTCCGGGTCTTTATGATTGAACAATTTTAACTTTTGTGGGTGTAATGGCTTACCCGACTTCGTGCTAGCTAGCCTACTATCAGGATAACTAGCACTAACCGACTAGATCAAAAAGGTCTCCATTCGCACACCATCCTGTCTTATTTCCTCTGGTTTTCACTGGACAGGATGTGTGTTGGCGAAACGACAAGTAGCGTACCAGAAGTCAATGGTTTGAATGCATACGGAAACATTCTTTGATTTCGGACGTTGGAAGGCTAATCTGGAAACAGATGCTATCAACTACGTGTCTGCCCATGCAAAACGTCCTATTGGATACCATTAGGTATCAGTGGGTTAGTGTTGCGGAAAGATGAGCAATCCTCGATGAGGCTGCAATAGGGAAAATGCAAAAAATAATCCATAATCACTTATCACTCTTGAAACTTTATTCATGGACCGTTCTCATCTTACGCTAAATATTGTTGTTCGTAGTCCGTCTGTATCACTTCGATTGTCGTCTGGTCAGAATGTTCAACGTGACCTGTCACGTTGTTGACTCCGCCAGTTCGTTTCCAGTGTTGTTGCGTAATCGGAATCCGAAGTTGCTTGCCTTCTCCGAAGCTATGTTAATCAGTACTCGCTGTCCGGTCCTGTGTATGAATAAACTGTTGACTCACGCAGTTTGTCTGCCCTGCAACTAATAGTAGAAAGCCTTTTACCTTGATTCTCGATTGTACTGGCACTCGAGTCGATGTAAATGGGACTATCTGAAAAATCTGGTTCAGTTATTCGCGCTGAGTTGACAGATAGGCTAAACATTTTGAGAAGCAGTTCAGTTGGCCTGAACCAGACCATATAGATGACGGGACTCGAATGGTCAGCCATTACATTCCAGACGGCCTTCGATCAGAAGCAGAAGTAGCTCTGGAGCCTAAATTATTGAACCGTGACAAGGCTCTTGGACCAGGTCTGCTCTCTTTTCTCTTCCAAGTTGGTGGGGATTGGCTGGCAACAGAACTGATAAAACTTTTTCAAACGGTCTCGAAAGCTAAATAGATATCTCATGATTGGTGATTATCAACAGTATTTCCCGTTTTCAAAAAAGAGACTCGGAGTGTTTTTCATAACCACAAAAACATCAGCCTGGTATCTATTGCGTCCAAGTTGCTCACTTGACTTATATTACGTCAGCTCACCAAGCTCAGAAGTAGCCGTATATATGGGGAAAAGGTGGGATTCGGTATAGGCCTCTGAGCCAACGGCTTTGGTTGAGAACCGTAATCGTTCTCCTATCTAGGTCTGGGCGCCCTGGCAGTATATCAGCACACACACAACCATGATGATGCTGCGGATCTTGGAGCATCGGCGTGCTTACATGCAGCTGACGGTCGTGATCTGTTTAGATCGAAAGACTGCTTTTGATTCGGTTGCTCGTAGCGTCTTCTCGAACCGCCCTCTTCGCAGCGGAGTTCCAGGCGTATAGGTAAATCTGTTGGGATCACTGTCTATCCACTGTGCAGGCATGGTTTATGGACGACTGTCTCAGGCATTCATCACTTCTAGAGGTTTTTGTCAAAGATGTCCGATCTTGCCGTTCCTGCTCAATTTTGTCATGGGCGACATTCTGGAAGGTGGGCTGGAGGAACCCAGGGAGCTTGATATTGAGCTTATACCCGGCGCTAGATTGATCGATATGGAGTATTCGATTGACATTATTTTACTTAGCGCCTCTGCCGAAGACATGTAGACCGTGCTGAACAAGGTGAATGGCGGGACTGGTTTGTATGGAATGCGCTTCACACCCTCATATTGTAAAGGGCTGCTTCAAGATTGGGACATTCCCACTCCTACTTTCTTTATTACAAACTAGCCGCTGGAAACTGTGGACATCCATATATTTGGGTGTCACTCACTATTTTTGATGAGATTGCGAGGATGGCAAAGGCACGAGTTGCCTTCGCCAACCGGTGCCGTCTGTGACGTCGAAAAAAGGTTCAGTTGTCACCGAAATGAATATGTAATGCTTGCCTACGCTCTGTTTTTCTTTATGGTTCGGAAGAGTGACCTTTTCACGACGAAGATCACAGACTTGTTCTGTTTGACCATCGTCATCCCCGCTGACTGACCCAGTGAACAGTTAGTGAAACCATCTAGTGGTCAGGCAACGAGGTGGTTGCGAAATATGGTGACTGTCTGCTGCATCACGTGTAGTGGGTAGTTGTCGCCTGTCTGGCTGGAGTTCTCGTGGTCCTTCAAATGGCTGCCTGGAAACGCCATCCGAGATGGCAGTGCTGCAGTCAATGACGTACATGCATTCATGCCATTTCCAGTTCTACCGCTTTGTCTTTTATCAATTTTTAACTTTTTTGGTAGCATTTTCTTTCAGGATATTCCGCGTCACTGTTGAGTTGAGCGACGATCCGAGTCTCAGTGCCTTCTGGTCAGGCTCAAGGCCGTTGTGATGATAATCATCCATTATCTCATGGACTCATACGGGCCACATTTTAAGGTGCAGCTACATTTTTCTTGAGTCGCGCGATAAAACGCGAGCTGAGAATTAAGTAACTGGGTCTCAAGCTGGGTCACAATCTGTGACTACCACAATATCTGTGTTGCGCATAGATAGATAACGGAAGGGCCAATGCAAATGATGTTTGCACATTTTCACCATCGTTCCTTACATTGGACCATCATAGTTTCTTTCTGGGTTTACTCTATGGGTGTGAAGTTCCGTCTTTTTCATATTTATATTATGTTTAGTCACTCTAGTTACCACATGTTTTATTTTGTCCTGCTTGTTCTCTTCGTCCGCTTTACAGAAACAGATCCGCACTAACTTGCGCGTTGGAGGTGCCTATCACATTGGAACTCCCAAATTCCCCCTTGGATTCACGACCACATCACCTAAGGCAACGGATTCTCCAAGTCGGACCACGGCTCATGCATTCCTAAGACATCCTCTCAATTTGGTGTTGGCTCGTGAACAGGGTGACATTGGCCCCTGTTCGAAAGCGAAACGCCTCAGATATAAGGCATCACGATGGAGGGTTGAAGGCTATGCACCACGCATTGACGGATTGCAGTTCTATGGAAATCGTTTGAAAGGTGTTATTCACTCAGATCCGCAAACCTTTCAAGAATCTATTCAGGGAAGTTTGTGGGCCGTATCTCGTCTACATTTGGAAAACAAATTCAAGGTACTCGTTCAAATTCAGCGTTTTAGACCGTTTCAGTTTATTTCTGTAAGACTGTTACATTTACACTCATATCAAATTTACTGTTGCCGTTAGGCGTTTTACTGGATGTATGACGTCCCCGGCTGAGTCCAGATTGCGATAGTAAATGGTCATTTCTAGTTAATCGTATGGTTTATAATGTTCGAGAAACAGATTTTCAGCTTTCCCCCAGAAAATATGGAGTAATCCTTTCATTGAGGTTGACTTATTGTTACTGTTATTATTATTATTGTCACTATTGTAAAAACAATAGTCACAGACACGTGCATTATCTCTCCTACACACTTTCAGACCAGTATACTTAGTTCTCCTTTTCTTCGAAAGAGAATATGACATTGGTCATATTGTGACTGAACGTATGGTTTGTGCGTAATCGTCTGTTTATTACATCTTACTCCCGTGATCTCAGAATAGTTGTGACTATATATCAGTCCACAAGCTATTTCACATTCATGCTCGTTCAGACAGTATGCCTGGCTGTCACCTACGTGGTTATGCCGGACTCGGCCTCTCTAATACCATCAGTTTGATATACAAAACAAGTCACGGCCCCTTCAGATTAACCCGAAAAACACCCTTTTTCCGATTGACCTTTCTGCTTCCTCGTTTTCGTGTTTTAAAAAATGACTGTAATTTGATATGTTAGCAGGTTGCTCCATTTCTCCGACGCTATTTCCGAGCCGGGATTCTTTAAGCGAAATATCTTTTCGGACCAGATTCTGATTTGAGCTTCTGGTCGTAGGATATCAGTGGGAATTATTTGCATTGCAGACTAGCTGGTCAATGAATTAATCTTAGCCCTGAAAAAGTCAGTAGTATGGCGTACGATGTCTTGTGCACGGACATTCCGTTCGCATCTCGTCTGCTATTACAACAAAATTAATGCAGTCACTATGTAGGGAGCGGACATAACAACGGTGGCGAAGAATGCGGGTGTCACAAGCGAGGTCAGAATAATCGAGACTCAAGAGTAAGCCTTCAGATGATGCAACGTGAAATTGGTAAGTATAGTTGTGGTGTGCGGTCAAATAGTTATGTACAGTTCGGTGTGAAATGGAAGTTATTTCATCTGGTGTTCCATTGCTGAGTAGCCAGAACGGTTCTTGTTAAAATGTATTTGTGTGGCTATGTTGTCCCTAAACGAGGTGTTGCTCCTCGGCTTGTTTTTTTATGCTTCTCGTGCGTTCCACGTCCGTCGCGGTATTTGTATTACCGATATTATTATTGTTATTAATATTGTTTGGTTTATTCTTCTGTTGTGTTTGGACCAGTGTCATCGTGGTTGCGTGAATGCCTTGTGCTTCAACTCAACCGGCAATCTGATCGCTTCTGGCTCCGATGATCTCAAGGTAGTGGTGACTAATTGGGTTACCAAGGAACAGATCGCCAAATACAATACCGGACACTGTATGAACATATTTCACGTGAGTGCCGTTCGGGAAGTCGTTTCGTTACATACAGTTATTGCAGGCATGATTCAACATATCCTGGGTTGTTTCTCTTGTGTAACCGAGAGCGTTACTGACAGCCAATTGTGGCGGTCCGTTTTGTCATCATGAAGGTGACTCAGTCACCAATGATATTGATAATACTGGCGGATGTGAACACTTTGTTTGTGAAATCTATTTCAAAGGATTGAGCATACAATTGTATTTAGCTTAAACCTGTTGATGAAAGTGAACATTTATAACCTCATCACAACTTTGTGTCAGGTGAGATCACGGGTCATCTCATTGCCTGTTTACTGCGATTGTTTACAAGTGGGCTGTGTATTACGAATCAGTACTATAGTGGGTCACTAAAATATCATTTCAGTCATCCTTGGCGCGAAGTCACTATCCAACTCCCCCTCACACTGGCTTATACAGCTTATCGCCAATAAGTGTTGCGTACAACGCAGGGGATATGGTTCTATACACTAATTACTTTTTGCCTAGCTGCTGTTCAATCAACCACAATTCTCCGAGTGCGCAAGGTGCACCGTGGGATCACAGCCGTCTTGGCTGGGTATCTGGTAAATCTTGAGTTCGTGAATCGTGGAGTAGATGTGTTCAAATGATTTCATCTATCGTTTACTCTTTTTTGTTGTTGACCTGCTGTGACCAAACTAAAGGTAAACAATATGTTCACTTAGTAGTGTTAATTTCGATCACTGTTCAGAATAGTCGCTCGATGAATATTGTGAAACCCAATTTGACGTTACTCTACTCACATGTTTACAGTAGTATGCCTTTATCTTCTAATTTAACATGACTCGTACGTTTGCAACGCTTGCGCTTACACACAACCGTTTGATATGTCAACATTTAATTCTTTTCCATAAACTCGATATCAGCTATAAGCAGTTGAACTGTATCCGATTTTATTACTTATATTTTGATTCCTACCACAAGGAACCACATTTGTTTATATGTGTAACAGTAACGCACTACATATTTTACCGCTGGAATTACCTGGACTGTTTGTCACGCTTCGGCTGCACTGTTATATGCGTTTGTAAACCTGGTCGTAAGTTACTGTACATTAAAATTGTTTATTATTGTATTTGTAGAACCACGTTCGATAGCAGTATATCTATTTACGTATAATCTTCTGCCCTCTGCCCATTTTAAGATATATATATATATATATATATATATAAATCCAACCCAGACCGCGCGTAAGACTAGGCTACCTGAACGCATAATTCGAATCTTCCGGCGAGTCAACAAACATGATTCACTCATCTTACGTTAAGTAACTAGTGCTATTCTTCATTTAGCCTTACCATTAATTATGCACTCAGCTGCGTTCAAACGAAACAGGTTATTTTACCTTCCTGTTTTCGTTACACTGGTTCATCCCCTAGGTATTTTGAGCGAGTCAATTTGTTCGTCATCTATGCTTTGAGCTGTGTTTGCCCCAGGAGTCTGTGTATGTCACCGTACAACAAACCGAGTAGATAGCGTGTGCAGTTGTATGTGCCTTCCTATCGGGCTAGCTAGGTGCTTACAACTTCGTGCTTCTTTTACACTAGACCATTTCTGTTTGAGTGTATACATCAGCATCGGTACGCACCCTGGGCGAACATAACTTGGTTAAGTGGCCGTGTTCTGACGTTATTCTGGATTTGTTGGTCTTGTGTATTCACTGAAGTATAACCAAGTCAGAAAAGTGTCAGTGCTTTTCGGTGTGAGCATTTTGGATAAAGGTCGGGGATAATGATTGTCAAGCGTCTGGTTTCCTTCCGTTCAATTAGATGCACTGTCTATTTATGAGATGGTGTACATTCAGATGAAAAAAATTCGGTAAAACGTCAGTCTACTAAACTTCTAGAACGAAGTCTTCGTCATCTGTCTTCAAGTTGTAGTCACATTCGTGTGTTTGACCGAGCATTTGCGCATGAGTACAATTACCTTTGCATTGCATTGTGGCTCTTTTCGAATTCGGGTTGGGGGATACAATGAACCATCTTTTGTAAGGTACTGCATTCGCAGATGTGCCTGACTGAACCAATCGATTTGTCTTTACTTGTAAGAAATTCTACAGTTACCTGTCAGCAAGTAGTTATTCATACGGTTCATATGCAAGGTGTATAACGCTCTCGTTAACAAGTTCTTTCTTAACATCCAGACCTATCTATTAGAAGTTGGGTGTAAATTTGGATGTCTGATCGGAGAATTCATCAAGCGGCATGCTGCTGCCGTTTGCCTCGTACAATGCACACTCATGGGCGTATTTTGTGCAATCAGTTTTCATCTTTTTTTATTTGCGTGGAACCTTCGTCCACCTTAATTGTTCCTGTCAATACTTGAACAGTCTGACAGTGTCTGACCCACACGTGATGATTCGTTATGACTCAAGCCGACCTTGTGGTGTAAAAGTTGAGACCTCAACTGATACTTTGTTTGCCGCTGCGACCTCGCTCATCTAAAATGGGAAAAAGACGGAATGCAATGAACACAAATTCAGCCTTAGCACCTATCATTCCTCCTGATTACGGACACTTTTTAGGTCCATTACCAAAACGTTGCCCTCCGATTTCTCTGTCTGATCGTTTTTCTTGATTCTTCTTTAGGTGAAATTCATACCGGATACTAACGATACACAACTGGTTTCATGCGCGTGCGATTCGGAAGTGCGACTTGCACAACTCTCCACCGATGGCTCGTTAGCTGGTCCCACTCGCCTTCTGGTCGCGCACACACGCGCCTGTCACAAGTTGGCTCTACCCCCGGGTGAACCGAACGTTGTCCTGTCCGCAGGCGCAGACGGTCAAGTTTTCTCGATCGATCTGCGAATGCCGAAAGCAAATAAGTGAGTAAAAGAACTTTGGCTGGTAGGTACGGTTAAATAAATGACAATGCGATTCGTTTTCCCCCCCTTGTGTTTCAACGTAGCGATTCACCATCGTCATGTGCTATTTTTGGTTCTCGTCTTCATGCACTGAGTGAGTGAGTCTCTTAATTAAAATATTTCCCATTCAACAAAGGTTAGCGAACTTTATAAAATACCTAGGTCGTACCTGTCATCGTGTTGGTTGATACTTGCCGAGTTCCTTCCAGCCGGAACCATGTCGCCTAACTCGACAGCATATCGAAAGCCCTGTATTCGAGAAAAAGCTTTTGTATATTTTGTAAACCCTCGAAACGATTCGCTGATTCTTTCTGGATATAGTGGTGCGCTTGACAGAAATCGAACTCTCCTTTTTATAATAATGAACACAGAAATCTCGGTCCCGAAAATACTGCGACTGTCCCCGTATCTGCTCCCAAGACAAGCCAAAAGACGCGGGCAAAAAACAGCTTTGTTCCACCCCAAAACGTGCTCGACCAAGGCAAACAGTACAAAGTACTTATGTGGTGCGCATTGACCAAAAAATATTCCCGAATCATAAAAAAGAAGGACAGTTACCGGAAAAAATAATTAGGGTCACTAATGTGTTTAGGGGAATAAAAGTCGGATGGGTAAAAAAACTAGTCAAGGTCCTCTGTCGACCGTTCTGAACAGTTCACTAATGACGATTGAAACGACCGTTTTTATTTCTCGAGGACAAAGGTGGTTTTGAACAGAAAAAATGGATCCCCTAACACCTCCCCCTGAAGTTTGTTGGGTTCAGTCATACGACTGCTTCCGAAGATCGACTTGAATGGGCTTGACCGGTTTGCAGCATCTGTTCGTCCGTCATCTCCACCCCATGGGATACTTGTGCCCAGTGTCTTAGATCTGTAACATCGGTTCTGTCGAATGTTCGGTTTCGGTAGGTCATTCTTTCTTCAATTCGAAAGTGACCAGCAGTATATCGAGTTGCGCGGTTGGTCCTACCTGTGCAGTACATCTCAGCTGTTCCGGCGAATCTGGTTTACGTGCCGCACACATGTGACTTCGTCGACTTTCACCTCAGTATGATTATGTAGGAGAAGGAGGAATTTCGACACATGGACCTTTAAGCTTTTCAAATTGCATTTAGACAAGCGTTTTTCATACTCTGGTGTTATTTTGCAGCCTATTCACAACTGATTTTTTTTTTAACTAGTTTATCATCAGTGAGCTATGCAAATTCGACTTTTTAGTTCATCGATCACATTTCGAAGTTGGGCATATATTATCTGAAGTTGACGAGCAGGGGACAGCAGAGGAGTTAGGATTGAACGCTGGGTGATTAACATCAGATCGTAGATCGGCTGCTGTTCAGCATGACCAGTTTCGATTATTCATTGTACAAATTGCTCGTGTATCTAGTCACATCACAGTTAATCTATTTTCCCTCTCGCTGTTTATCTTGTAACCAGTTTTCGTTTTCCCTTCTTTGTTATGTGATGGGGTGCATTTTTTCTTGTTGGAAAAGCATTTTCATACTAACCGCCTTGCCTTTGTTTGACAGCATCCTTTGGTTGCCGTTTTCCGAATTTTTCTCCATCGCATCCAATCCGGTCTATGGTCACGAGATTGCGTTGTGTGGTCGTTCTGAATCTATTGTTCGGTAAGCATGTGTTCTTTAAATTGATTAATTTTACCGTTCATGAAGCACTTTCTGCTAGACTTGAGAGCTCGAAGGACGGATCATGGCTATTGCAATTGCACTTGTTTACGGATTCATGCCGAAGTTACCTCGAAGGTTGCTTAAAGTGTAGTGTTGATCTAGCATTGAAATGACTTGACCCTTTTAGTTCAGACTGGTTAACACCATCCAGTGAACATTTATCTTGATCTACTTCCTGGTTGTAGCTGCCTCATGCTGACTGCCTTTTTGCGAGTGGGAATGTGGAGCTGCCTTTTAATAGGTGTAAACTACCCGTTAACCGTGGTCCTCCGTTAAATTATGCAGTCTTGAAAACTACCATTGCCTCTTGCTGCTCGTCGACTTTACTGGTCATGTTTTTATAAACGCTGTACGGGGTGTTTCACAAACATGGGAACGGTCCTTTTTTTTAACATCTCCGCTCGATAAAATGGATTGCGCCAATTGGGAAACGGCACACTCACTATTGAGTCATGATCACAACCTTTGGCTTGTGGACTATTGTTATGAGTGCGTGGGCAAAGTTAATCTGATTCTTAAGCGAACGTCCCGTCACAACGAGACTGGACCTTGACACAGCGTGACGGCTTGCTCATCTTGGTGACCTATTGGGCTATACTGGATGGTATGATCACCACATCGACAGAGTCACTCATACCAGGCAGGCCAGTAGTTAGAGGTCTGACAAACCACACTCTTCTCGTCCTCCATGTTGGGGTTGGAAGAAGGCTGACCTAATTCTCCGGAATAAGTACCAGTTCGGGTACATTACCACTCATCTGCTGTTTTTGCTGTACAGGCTTTTGAGCCAAGTGCCTGTCTGAGTCTGGGCTTCCTGACAGTATCTCGGTCCACATAAAACCATGAATACTCACAACACAAGTAACTCCATACTGCATCGGCCGTCTCGCAGTATGAACCGGGTCGCCCTATCTGCTGCATACTGCACGGTGAATAGGTGAAAACGTGCTACTGTTCATCTCTCTTCTACTGTCCTATCAAGTTTGGCTCTCAGGCCCCTCCCGACCTCCATTTCTGATAATTTCTCCACAGGTCCCACAACATATATAGCTAATCATAGTAACACTGTGTCGGTCAGTTCCATCTCTTACCATTCAGCCTCAGGCCTCCCTCGTTCCTTGTTTAGATCAAGAATGCGAATTAATGTAGGCGCTCTCAACATTTGCACTCTAAAACAGATAGGTCAACAGGTCGCTCTCGCATGAACGTTAGACTCGTTAAATGTCGATGTCTGTTGTGTTTCAAAGACCAGGGTTCAGGACAGTAGTGAACGTATGGAACTAATAGCACCCAAATTGTCTACCCGATACTGGTTATACACTTCGGGTGACTCCACGGCCGACGCTACCGGCCAAGCTGGAGTATGTATAATACTCAACACTACGGCCTCAGCAACATCACTAGATTGGATTCCTGTTAACAGTAGACTTTGCGTCGTCCGTTTGACAGGTTCTGTTAAGGCCATCTCTAGACGCAAAACGTTCGAAAATCTTTTCATTGTGTCTACTTATGCTCCAGCTGAATTTAATGGCAGTGGTGTCAAGGACGTCTTTCACCCGGTTTTGGCCGCTGTCCTTCGGTCAACACACCGTTCCGATATAGTCGTTCTGACCGGCGATATGAACGTCCAGGTCGGCCGCCTTGGTGAAATCGAGTCTCGTTTAGGTGGCAGGTTTGAGATAACATCATATCGTTCGGACAGTGTCAGGCGACTGTTACAGCTTTGTTCTGAGCATAAGCTATTTTTAGCTAGCACTAGCTTTAGACATCGTACCCGTCATTGTTATACCTGGCGTTCCCCATCTCCAAATCAAGCTTGGTCCCAGATAGGCCACATAGCTGTTAGTCGTAGATGGCGTGGTTCGATTCAGGACTGTCGTTCTTATTGGAGCAGGTACTTGAATTTGGACCATGGGTTGATACGTTCACGTTTCGTCCCTACTTTTTCGGGGCAACGATCCCACCGACAGCAATGACTGCCTGTTGAGAAACTGACCTAACCATCGGTAAAGCATAACTACCAAACCAGCTTAGAAAGCTCCCTTTGTGTTACTCACTCCGAAGATCCTAATAGCTTCTGGACTCAAATATCACAGGCCATTCGAAAAGCAGGTACTGTAGCTTGCGGCACTGGGGTAAATGGATTGAACAGACATTGGATCCCGAAGAAATCCCGAGTTGTTGGAAGTTAGACGGAACATTGCTCTTAGCAGTTCATACAACAAGTCTAGGAGAGATCCGTAGAAAACTGAAACGCAGCCTAATCCCTGATCGTGAGGGTTAACTAGTGGAAAATGTTAAGGAAATGGAAACCGCTTTTGCTTCGGGGAACATCGGCACATTCTTTAAGTTTATCTTTACTACTAGTCCCAGGCGACCGCCTGTCGGTGAAGCTATCAGCGATGCAGATAGCGGACTCCTTTATAAAAAGTCCAGAAGGTTAGAGCGGTGAACGGAACACTGAAGGTAAGTTCCCGACCTATACTGCTACCTTGGCGAGGTGGTCGGGCTTGTGTACTGTTTTGATCCGGCGGGCTACGCTGACTAGGACTCCGGTCATTCCAGGTGCAACCTTGTCAGACAGGCCAAAGGGGAGCAGTCAGACGAAAAGCAGTTACACTCATAGGATTGTATGTCGCA
>JTDE01021791.1:10600-21818 GCA_014338405.1 Paragonimus skrjabini miyazakii | reverse complement strand
CCCTGCGTTGTGACCCATCACTATAATGTCGTTTAGGTAGGCAGCCGCACCGAGAATATCCGTGAGCATCGTATCCATCACTTGTTAGAGGATGGCTGGCGCTGCCTTTGCACCAAATGGCAGACGGTTGAATCGATAAAGTTCTTTGTAGGTATTAATTATTAACAATTCCTTGGACTCTTCAACTACTGGCAATTGTAAGTAAGCCTCAGCCAGGTCGAGCTTCGCGAAACATTTCCCACCATTCAGCTTCGTAAAGAGATCCTCCGGTATCGGCAAGGGATACTGATGCGTTTCGGGAGCATCATTTATACTTGTAGAGTAGTCTGCACAAAGTCGTATTGTTCCATTTGCTTTCTTGACCGCGACGATAGGGGCCGCCCATGCTGAATAGTTCACCGGTTCGAACACTCGAGCTTTCTGAAGACGTTCCAGTTCTTGCTCAACAGTTGGCGGCGCAGCGTAGGGTACTGGACGTTTGAGTCGAAATACAGGTTTCGTTCCAGGACGAAGGAATAAGATTGCCTTCCTTTTGGTGCAACAGCCAAGTTCTTCTGTGAACACCTCTGAGTGTCTCTGCTAGAGAGCGTTTGTGAGTTGATGGTGGACTCCTGAAGTCATCGTTGGCTTCTGCTGCGCTTGAATGCGGTCGCGGATTTTGAGTAATGGACTGTCAAATAAATGCAATCTGTCGATCCAATCCAATCCAAGGAGATCCAGACCAGGGTTGCGGGTCACGTAGCAGGTATCCCTGATGATCCGTTATTGGTTGTAGTGCAGTGAACTTCGCCAGTGATAGGCAATCGATCACCAGTAGCGCTCCGAGCAAGTTGGATTGTCGGGCGTATTGTAGGTTTACCAGTCAGGCGCCACGTGCAATCAGAGCTCAATGTGATGTCGGATGCTGTATCGAGCTGTAGTCTGACCGACTTGCCGTTGATAGAGACGGATACGGACTTTCTGCGCGTCCAGTGGTCATCGTTTCTTGCTGCAAGAACGACCTGCGCTCTTGCGAATCGGGGCTTGTGTGGCTTGCGAAAGTTCTGATTGAGCAGGTGCTGACGCTTCCTAAAACGGCAGTGGTCTTCTTTGTGGCCCCACCGGGAGCAGTGGGTTCATCGATGCTGTTTGAATGAGTAATATCGGACGTAATGCCATCCACCACATTGCCAACACGGTGTGGGTGGTTTCTTCCGGTTGTCGTGTTCCGACGTTGATGCAACCTTGACATGGACATTTGAGAAAATCGTGTAGACGTTTGAGTGGTTGCTCCGTTTGATCGTAACGGATTCAGATTCACCAGGCGCTGGCATCGGGCAGTAATATCTTGTAGATTGATTTCGAGACATTGTTCTATTTACGCCAAAATCCGTGTTCTGATATCTGCTTCCTTTGATGACTGGAGTCCACAAGCGAAAATCAGACGTTCGAATTGATCTTCAGTCATTGTTCGAAGCTTGAAGCGTTCGCACTCTCGATTGACTGTTCCATCGTACGTCACCCAATCATCATCTGCTGACTTCAGGAGCTTCAGACACTGGTTAAACAAGGATGACCGGTCGCCAAAGATTTGGGACAGCGTCTGGGTTGTTTCGTCAGAGTTGAAATCTCTTAGGTTCTTCGACAAGATAACGTTGATGTATCGTTCGTGTTCTAAGGAACCCAGTTTACGGAGCAGCAGCCTCATCTTCCAAACATCGTCAACGTCTGATAGTTCGACCTTAAAGACATCCTCCTACTTTTCGAACCAAGATTCGAACGTGGTGCCCGTTTTGGGATCAAAATTGAACTCACTGATTGAGTTGCTTAGAGATTCTGTAGCAGGTTTGAAGGATTCGTTGGATCTCGCAAATAATTCATTCGATCAGTTTAGCTCTGTGTTTGCAGTTAATTTTCTGTGGTGATAAAAATATCACTTACGTATCGCTTGTATAGCTACATTGAAAATCGCTGTTCTGTTACCCGTTGCTCAGGTTTTGCGGTAAAAATGTCTGCCAGAATTGGGCCGAGCGGGTTACTCACTTTTACCCCATCAATCTGTCTGTAGCCCGAATGTTGGAAGAGAAAACTGACGTTTTTGGTATAGGGCAGCGGTAGTTGTTCCAATTCGCTTTCGGGTACTCCAACTTCTATATGGTGTACCCTCATGTAAGATAGCAGCTTACTTGAGACATTGAATATTCGCGATAAATATTGATGCTCATTTGATGTACAGTCGCTGTTTGCGAACGTTCCCCTGGACGAATGTATCGAATTCCTGCTTCCTTATATGAAGGCACATTATCTAGAAGTTGACTGATCCAGCCTGTTTTTCGTGCGTCCCCAACACAACTCGGTACTACTTGCCAGATTCCAGTAGGTTATTCTATGTTCTAGATGAAGGTGATCTTTTCCCCCCTTGGTTTCTCAGAAACTACTTCGATGGTCGAACACAGTTGACCTCTTCACACATCCTTTACCCTTCGCGAACTTGTAGATATACTATCAGGGCTAATGAAATTGGATTTATACTTCGGTAAAATTTTCATCATAGGTGCGTGCAACAGACCATTTCGAACAAACACGGACAGATACAGTGGAATAGTAACACACAAAAGAGGCCAAAATATCAGAGTTAACAATCACTGTCCTTGGCTTAAGATGGTTCTTTTCTAAACGGACTACTCTGGTCTAAACATTCGGTTAGCATTCGATACAATCACGCTCCGTTTTCGGTTTTGTAACGTGTTTACCGTATCACATAGAATCGGGAGACAGAATCTTTCTTACCTCCTCACGCCAAGCGATTGTGCGATTTTTTTTTACGATTACTCTTCATTCCTTGAAGTTCTATAGCTATTTTAGTAGGTCATCTTTTCGATAGAAGCGGATTCCTAAAATATGCCAGGTTTCCAGGACGGGACTGTCCAGTAATGCTTGTGAATATTAAGTGCGTATTGATAACCGAAGACCGCACAATTTAAGGCATATGGTTACTTATTATACGGCTGCTTTACAGGAACCTAAGTGTACTACAGCGTTTTCTGTCAAACGATCACTTAAAGGTCTATATTGGATCTTACACTGTTGTCCTTCGCTCCTAAACGCCCACTTTAGAACTGGTAGGGTTTACGTTTTCGCATAGCATAATGGTTTCTCTTATCTTTGATCAACAGCATGACGTAGTTTCGCGGTTTTTGTTATCATGTATTGACTAAAACTGCGTCGGTTTTCATGATGGCATTGTTTTCCACCTCAGCAGCACAGTCAACCAGGTTGGGACATCTAGATGACCCGGAAAGTTTTATATGTTCAGCATAATTTTCTTTTTGAATGAACACATTTTACCAATGAGACAACCGGTGTACTCAAATTACTTACCTATAAAAGTTATCTTTTTTAATTCACATTTTTTGTTGGAGTTCATGATGATTGCTAACGCAAACTTTTCGATTAGTTATTATCCTGGTTGATGTTCACGTGTGACTTTGATTGTTGTGTGACAAGGGTTGTGTCAAATCATGTTTTGTTCTATAGATTACATTGTTCGTGGCTTCTGATATTTTTTATACTCTTCTTCTCTACAGTTATTTTGGCTTCGTACAACGATGATGACATATATCTGTTCGATGTGCGTCGACCTTCCACGCCATATTTGCATAAGTATTCCGGTCACCGAAATATGCAGACAAGTGGGTTAATTGGTTGGCTGAACCAAATCTTTCCTCCCCTTATCGTTGTTTGCACATTGATGTTGATCCACGTGATCTTTCAGGTGACTTCTGTGTAATATTTCAAAAAATCGCATTTATTTAGAGAACTCAGGGCGTGATTAATGTATGTTTCCTGTAATTCATCATCTAGTCTGTACATTTGTAAACAATGTCTAATTGGTGAAAATCAAACTCATAAAAAGCTCACACTAAGTCATCGTTTACCGTTCTGGACGCCGGATAGATTTACGTCCCGTGACCGATGTTATGTATTTGTGTGAATGTAGTTCCGAGAACAGTAGGATCTATCCGGGACCTTGTACACAAAGTACTGGCTAATATAGTTCGATAGTAATCGATACAGGCTCACGAAAATCCGTTGCCTGTTTGCCTTGGTCTAATCTATTAAAAGTGTGTATACGACCCGAAGTGTCTATTTGATTGTTGTTCGCGACAAAGTGTTATCTGGTTACACCTGGCATTGGTTTTTGTGGCTCAGGTTTGACCGATATATTCTACTGTATAACAACTGCAAGAGATACGGTACACAAACAACTCTCGTTAGAGAGCTAACTTGTCCTCAAGACCATATCTGAACATGCGTCTGGAAGTGGGCCAGCTCATCAGTGATACAGCTCAGGTTTTTTACTTCTGTGGGTGGTTTAAATGTCGTGCCTCCCTTAAATAGAAGTGCAATGGACACGTTCATTTTCAATACTAGAAATGGTTTTTTTTTGGCCATTGTGGCGATCACGTATGCAATGAGTCTGGGTGGAGGTGAGCGTTAACCACTCATTGTTGAAGTTGAAAGATGTGTTTGATGGGAGGTCTAGCAGTAGATGATCTGGGACGTGGATTTTTTTGTAAGTGGAACCTAGGTCTCTTCTAGATGTTTGTAGTGCACCGATCTACTTGGAGAGAGGATTTTTGTGGGCCCTCTAACTGTTGTGGTTTGTCTCTGAACATTTCCAATGAATGTCAGTTCCTTCTCCGGATGATAACGACAGACTTCCGTTCGTTTTCGGATGTAAGCCGATTGTAGAGTCGAAGAAATTGGGAAAGACTTCAGGATGGGAGGTTCTCCAAATTATTTTTCAAGAGGTGCAATGCCACGTGTTTTTTTAGCGATGACAGCAAATTTTATGAACAGGTTTAAACCGTCTGTCAGTACGGTTCCTATGTTTCGTCCGTCTACGGAGACGAGTAGTTTATTGTCACAAGGCTAATAGTCAGCACAATTTTGATGGTGAATGTGAATGACTTTGTACTTGGTGACCTTGAACAGGAAGTTGCTTTCTGTGAGCCACTGGTTTAGGCAATTCAAGTATTCTTGCAAGATTTTCACATTTTTCAAACAGTTTTACCCTGGCGACTTATGTCGTCAGCTTTTAGCGCCGTCGATGATTTGACAGGTTTGCGTAGCTCGGGATCAAAAAGAATGAACATCATGGCTCTAAACTAGATCCTTGCAAAATGGCGTTAGTGACAGAAGACCGCTCTGATAGCTCTCCATTCGCTTTGGCAGTGAACCTGTCTTCAGTTAGACATTCCTAAGACCACTTGTATGAGTTATCATGGAAACCGTAACTATGTAGTTTCTATAGCAGCATGAAGTGACAACCTATATCATCGTCACTCACTCCAGTCTGTGAATGAGTTGTGTTCATGCTCGATAACCTTGCGATAAGATTCAGTGTGGTTCGTATGTACTGCTGTGTTTGATGGCAACTACATTGAGCCACGTCCTCGTCTTGTTGGTGCTATTCTGTTTGACCCAGTCTTAACCAATTCTAGTTGCGCGATTCGAGCGTAAGTTGCTATCGATTATTTCCGGGGTATAATTATCACCACTCCACCTCATTCTTTATGCATTAAGTTTCATTTTTTGTTCATTTGGCTACCATTATAATCGATTTCAACACAGTAGTGGTTCATATGAATGAATAAACCCTAGCTTAGAAACAAAACAGTAACAAGGGCGAAACTTAATTTCTAGCCAAATCTCTTTATTTAGATGTACAGCATCAACATTCCGCGCAAGTTAACACCCATGTTGAAAGTGTGCGTAAGGCGGTATCTGCAGCTATCACTGTCTAACTTCATTAGTTGCACTTGCTTCACAGACAACACAATAAGGGAATGACAACTTTCGTGTCATTCTCTCCACTGACGTTTCTAGCCATTAGGTTTGTAAATCACCGGAGACGAGTTTCATAGTGGCTAGTCCACTGTCTTCGTGTGTTATCATTTGCCCACCATGTATCCCACACCTCTGTCGCTTGGAGCATCAATAAAAAGCGGTTGGTGTGACAGACAAAGAGCATATGCGGCTTTAAAGACTGAACGGTTGTGGCTACTGCTAAGTAATCGCTTGCCAATTTGATTGTTGCTAACTTGCTAATGTCAGCCGGTGCGTGCAGTTGATCGTAAACGTCGATGGTCGAATAGTTGAAGACCGTTTGAGTCCTCCATTCTAAGCCGCTACCTTTGGTAAGCATAGGTTAGTGTTGTTTACAGCTGCCTCATGTGTACGATCTCTTAGGTTTACAGAAGCGCTTGTACATTATAGTAGTACCGATTTATAACGTGTTGCTGTCAATATTAATTGTGTTTGCACTTTAGTTGTTTTTTTTTTGGCCATGCAGTTCTTTGTAGTCATAGCTTTGCTGATTCAGTCTAGCGTTAGTGCATGTAGTACGGATTATAAAATTTAGGGTTATCAGTTCCGTGTACATTCGTTCCTCCGTATGGCTTTCGGCTTCTGTTTCTTTGCGTTAAATGACAGTAAAACCCTGCTAGTATCATTGACGACAGTATATCAGCGGTTGATACTGATGGACTCATTGATCTTTATACCTTTATGTTTGTTCTCTGACAATCCACCACAACATTCCACAAACAACTAACCGAGTTAGAAGTGGTGGTCAGATTGTATTTGCTGGGAGGTTAGCTTCTTTTCTATTTCTACTGCCTTATTTCGTCGGTCATTTTTAATTTGCAGACAACCTAATCAGATAACGACAATATCTGTGATATTGAATCCACTTAACCGTCATCTCATGAAAAGTCTTCATATTTGTTTTCAAATGTTCTTTTCTGGAGTGCGTCTAAACCGGATTTGCAGTGCGAGTTGTTTCGAGTCTTTGTAGTTTGTAGTCTCCACGTCGGCAACATTGTCAACTTTGGGAACACCTAATTGCGGGTGAAATCCAGTCATCTTTGGTTTCGTATAGTGTGTTGGTTTTCAGCCTGAGTATGCTCCAGCAGGTTGTTTGCTAAAACGAAACCCCTCGAACTGTCCCTCCCATTGTCCGATAAATCTGTACATGACCAGAAGATCCTCTTCTATTCACAATGCATACAAGAAACATGTATGGCGGATGTTACGAATCGATCATCACGTTCGACCTCAGCGTTCAATCACACTGGTTTAAACAACTTATCGTGCACGCATAAACCGTCTATCACACCCAAAACCAGCCTGTTGGATCGCGGCCGAATTCCACCATGGGTGTGTGTAAATTGCACCCCCTGATCGCGGGCCTTTTTCCTCTAACACAACCACCCATCACGATAACAAAATAAACTTTCGTGCTTCTGTTCAAATGCTTCAGTTCTACCTGGCATCGCGCCACGCACAGCGCTTCATCCGGTCCATGCTGGACTTTCTGTGGCTCACGAGGATACGAGATCAACTGTCGATTCACAGTCACTGCCGGCTGCTCACGCAAACTGCTATGCCATCAAAATGACCAGTCAAGATCGCACTGAGGCGCTACATCGAATCGGTAATAAAGGAATTCTGAGTAAAACAAGCTATACAAGCGTTTCACGTGTTGAAACAAACGGGCGTCAAACAGAGCTAAGCGAATACATGAAAAAATAGGGCTTTGGGATCATATAATTGGAAGTCCCCATAGAAATTATGAAAACAAATGTTTTCAACGAACAGAACTTTTCGATAAATTCTTATCTCAGTCTGGTACAATTATATATCAAATTAAGTAATAGTAAGGGAAGTTATTGATCAGGAATGGAACGGGGACAAGGTGATTGAACAAAGCACAAACACAAGGTCGTCGTGGTTATGCTCACAGACGGGGTAAGTCTTGGAAAGTGATTGCTAATTTAGGTGGGTTGGAGGGAAGGAATCAAATTGTCGCTGCTTTAAGATTCCATTTTAGATTCCATTTTACTGCTGCTTTGTGTCTGTAAAATAGCCACTGAAACTCAATAAACCTGAGAGTGCTTAGTGTCACAAGTGCTCTCCTTTTGCGTACGTAGGTTTTCAATACTATACTCTGTGTTGATGGTTATTCTCGATTGGTTACCTCTACATAACTTCCGAAAACGCCATTTTTGTCTGGATGTGTTACCCACGGGCAGCATGTTATGTTGCAACCATTCGACTTCAGCTGTTCTCTGTGAGCCAACTTTTCCCCCAAATTGATTAATTTTTACCAATACGGACACTAAGCGTAGCTAAAAGTACACCGAAACACAGAGCTGTTCCGGCTTTGTGAACAAGTGTCGTGTAGACGCTGCAAAGCATAATCGCTTATCTGATAGATAATTACGTGTGCATAATAAACAAACCGTGGCACGTTTGCCATTTCGCGTTAAGCAGTGTACATATGTATAATAATAATGATAGTAGTAATAATTTTTCTTGACGCTGATGACAACCTCGGAGATTGGTCGTTTACAGTCCGTATATGTTTGTCTTATTTTCACTGTGAATTAATTTGGATTAACCGCGTACATCTGAATTAGAGTTTGTTCTTCTCCCTATGGCTGTACGGCATTTATTCATCTGCTTCAACCATAAATGTATTATTGCCGATGCCGATGTGCTCATGGTTTGTTTGACCTAATAGTACTGGAGCTATCTGAATATCCCCCGTTGAATTTCACTCGGATAGCAGACAAGTGGAGCAATAGTTTGGTTCCACTTTCTACTCCCAACTAGGAACCTTTCCCAGATAGTGTTTTCTATTGTTGGTGTCTGAAAATTGTTTCTCATCTAAATAGTACCTCTTTTTATCTCTTCTCGGCTTTTGCTTTCCAGTTGTCAGTGCCACTTTCTTCGGCCCAAACAGTGAATACGTGGTTAGTGGCAGCGATGACGGCTTTTTCTACGTGTGGGATCGGGAATCCGAAGGTATTGTTCAGTGGCTGCATGCGGACGCTGATGGTGCTGTTAATGTGATTGAATCTCATCCGACCTTGCCTGTGCTAGCTTCAGCCGGCCTGGACTATGATTTTAAGGTAAACGCTACATTTGTTATCTGTTTGGATTATGTTAGAAGATGTAAATACCGCTTTTGCTGGATGATATTATTATCCTGTAGCCTTTCTGAGTGTTTCTCACATTATTTGATGTGGTGATCATCCACAATATCGCACTTCAAAATACGGTTACTTGATCAAATAATACACTATTGAAAACGCAACCAATGCCGGTTAGTTGTATCCACATAACCCTGTAAACAATTCACTACTGTCTGTTTGCTGTTTAGATTTTTTCCACGCATGTGTAGTGGCATCCTTTCAGATGAGCCTATCTTGATGATCGTAGTCAAAAGACGCCTATGCATAACTGTCACCACAAGTGACTTGCGCTGTGCCGCCTGAAATTCCACTCACACACTGTATAACCAATGTTAACCTTTGTAATCCAGCGAGTCCATACTGATTAGTCAGTTGGTAGACTAGTACGAAATTGAAACCCTTGTCTCCCGGATGCAAAAAGATAGAGACTCTGATGTTGAGATCTAAGCTGGCAAGAGATCGAAAATGTGAGGCAAGGCGAATTTTTATAGAGGGGTGTATATTAATGCTTTATATATAGGATTATGAAGATAAACAGGACTAATTTTGAACCGGAAACCTTCAGCATACAATCAACTAAAAGGCCAGAGAAAAGAAAACACGGGGATCCACTATGGTCTTAGTTTTCAAATTAAGGGAGCGGGGGAGTTATCAAGCGACGAAAATCGCTAGTTAATATTATCTGAAAATCATGATTGACTTAACTTACTCGCACCTAATGTACTCGACGCCTCTTCATCAACAGTGTTCTGTGAATACGTCGATGATCTATCAATCCTAGACGGCCAATGCATTTGCGGCCGGATTCACGTATCACGTCATCACGACCTACGGCGCCTGTCGTTTGGACGCTTGAATTCACGACTACACAACTGTCGCCCATTGAAATTTAAGATGCCCATCTGGATCAAATAGACAGACAGTCCGAACATGTTGACTACTCTGTCAGTTCAGAGCTAACTGACCCTGATATCTAGGGGTTTTGTAACCTGTCAGTCTTCACCATCTATTTTTACATTTCTCGTGAACCCCTCCATTTTGAATGTGTTACATCGGTTATTGTCCTATTCATGTATTGGTCGGAACTTGCGCTTCAGTGTATTTACTACTCTTTCTAATCTCTTCCCAGGTTTGGTCTCCACTTCGACCACTTTACGATGACGAGGATGGATCTTATGGCACACATTTGAAGTACACGTTTAGTAAGGTTCCTCCGGTTATTCGTCAATTGAGAAAATCACAACTGGCCAAAGTGTTGCATTCTGATGTAGCGCAGTGCCAAGTGCCTTCCAATTCTTTCACACAAACAACGACGACACGTGCAAATGCAGATTCAGAGACAAATTTCGACATTCCATCCATCGATGGGGATGTCAGTTCCTGTTCCCCAAATTCATCTTCTGCTCTCCATGATGATGTTGAAATGAAGAGTGTAGATGAGTTCCGCGTCTCCAATCGAAAAAACATGCACAATTCGATTAATGCACAGCAGGAACTGCTCAGTCAGGATGCTGCCGCTTGTGACGCTATCTTGTCTGCAGTACGCAAACGTCGGCGTCGTTCTTCTTCACCGATGAGTGATTCCATCGAGGAAATTCACGTTCGTGAAGAACCGATTGATCGGGCAACCACTCACAGTGATGGTGAAGGTCGTAACATTTCTTTGGAAAGTCGTGGTCGTCGAAGCAGGATGAAACATCGCAGGCGTCAATCTAGTGTTAGCCAGGAACAGATGATAGAAGAAACGACTTCAACCAAATCGAATAGTGGTGACGCGCCTATGCTCATCGGTCCTCGATTACCGTCCAAGTCGGACCTGCATCCAGCTGATTCGTGTGAGGAATTGCAACCGGTTGTTCCACAAACACTACTACCGTTTAATAGGCAGGACCTAGAATTGGTAAGTTGGCTTTACCAATGCTTCTGTAATATGAGATCATAGACTTGTTTTGTTAAATGTGATTTTTAGTTTAGGACTTACTTTCCTGGTAACCAGTTCCCCGACCTATACTGCTACCTTGGCGAGGTGGTCGGGCTTGTGTACTGTTTTGATCCGGCGGGCTATGCTGACTAGGACTCCGGTCATTCCAGGTGCAACCTTGTCAGACAGGCAAAAGGGGAGCAGTCAGACGAAAAGCAGTTACACTCATAGGATTGTATGTCGCACTACTTACCGCGTAGTAGTGCTTAGGTAG
>JTDE01021791.1:0-10500 GCA_014338405.1 Paragonimus skrjabini miyazakii | reverse complement strand
ATCCATACCATTTATAGTTCTTCCACTTAGTCTTGTTTTAATAATTTTCAATCTTCTTAGTTACGTTTTCTTCTGGCATATTCCACGTCACTGTTGAGGTGAGCGGCGGCTCGAGCCACAGTACCTTTTGGTCAGGCTCATGGCTGTTGTGATGATGATGGTGGTAACCAGTTCGCGGATGGCGAATGCAATAATCCTTTACTGTGAGGCACCTCTTTAGAGGGGACATTGCTTCCTCCTCCTGGGTTTTATTGAAAATAGTATTCCCGAACGAAAGACTTCTTCATCACGACCTAAAGACTAAGACTACTACCACACAAGTGCAAGTAGTTAGCTGAGAGGAGTTACTCAGGCGTACAGTTGTTTACACTAACGATAGGGTCAGGATGTAACACCGAATTTTGTTAATCTTCCTGACGAGATGGCTGATGGTAATCGTCGGTGGTCACTTCAGAAATAACGTCACCTGAGCTCATCGTGACGGAATGAATCCGCGACAATCAACAACTATCATGTGAGTCCCGGATATCGTGAAGCAAACACTTCCACGTGAACGTGTAACGAGGTCGGCCAGCGCGGTGTAAGCTGATCTCGTTCATTTGTCCCCAATAGTCCAACTTAGCCTTCATGCCCTGCTCTGATTTATTTCACCAGACTACTGGATGGAGTATGATAATAAATGTTGATCGGTACTAAAGAGGCAAGTTTTCTAAGAAGCTACTTGCTATGATATCCTGCTGTATACTGCTAGCGGAGATACCTTATCACCATTAGCCAATGAGAAAGTCCGATATCTCGTTATTTTAGAGGGTCTCGACAGCTGAAAATTGGAGCTCATTGCATTACCAACTAAAGCCTTAAATGGCCGCGGGTATTTTTCAAGCCCAGTTGATTGGAGTGACTGATGCTATTGTGAATGCAAACAGCTTATTCTTTATAATGTTAGATCGCTGTATCTCACATGCTGAAGTTCATATGCAAATGCCTCTTTTGTTCGCGAATTCAACCAACAACCCACAACTTCCGGATGCACGAGTAATTAAACATTTGGAAGTGTTTTACAGGAATGCCATTTCATGCCACGTTTTGTGCTAAACAGATATGTGGATTGTGGCTAGTAATTGGAAGGAAAGTGCGTTCTGTTTTCCAACTCTATCATAGAATTAATTGTTTTGAATGCGGTGGCCTTGGTCAATCAAGCCCGCATCTGTAACTGCGAAGCCCAGCCAGTTTGTTACGAAACCCTTGAGTAAAGCTAAATGGCATTCCTTTTTTGTTTAGTCGAAAGCTTTATGGCATTCAGTGTTATTGATGGAGCTCATCCCGATAACCGTAAATAGCGTTAAAATCTTTACTAGACCATAAGTTACAATATGTGGCAAGGTTCACAATGTCCATGAAGAAGACGGCGGAGTGGCGAATTACGAAAGAGATATTTCAAGTGATTTCTGAGGGATCCCGTCAATAGTGACACGGTATTGTTCTGTGCCGAAGGTTTGCCGGAGTTTCTGTTGCATACTGATGTGGGTACGTTGACTATCGTAGCAAACTTTATATGCTGGTCCACATTCCCCATGAAAGAGAGTTGATTAAACCCGACTGACGTCACCTCACCAGTCAAGACAGTTTGTTTGTTTCACGATAACAAAGGTTCCGCTTCTGGTTCTGAAAGGTATACACTCTAAGCTAGTTTACAGAGGGTCCTCTTCCTTAACAATTCCATATTGGTAGCATTCTTGGCAACAGTATACTACCCTTGGATTTTATTTTTACTATACAACTCTATGGGTTCTTTTTATAGACCTACATTAATGCCGACTTAAGACAATACTTTTATACTACTTGTGGATTCAAAATCAGTCACCCTCTCATATGGAGATATTTTACAACATTCTCTAGAGTGCCGCTTTTAGAAGAAGACTTTTCTATCCTAGGCTTAATACTTGTGTTTACGTGAGTAGTGGGGTCGATAGTCGCTTCTCAAATGTCGCAACATAGGCTTATCCACCAAACGACGACGTACTCTGCATTCGTACCTTCGGCCTCACTATATGGTTGTCAGTCCTGGCGCGTACATGCAGAAGATGTACTCTGATTACCTGATATGTGTAGTCGATACTTGCGCGCGATTACTTGTGTGTGATGGCTTCGCTATGTGATTGTCAAGACTGTGTGACAACACATCTTTAAGGATGACAGTCTGAACATTTCTGAACCTAACACGGCCAGCTCTCATAGAATTATCTGGTTCGAATGTATGTTTTTTTTTCTATACTACTTCACCACTAGACTCTTGACAACTTATTTGGGGCATCGGGGTTAGTTAGTAAGGGCAACCACACAGCGGATTGGTGCCGAGACATGAAATAACTTGGGGTTTCTTCTGTCCACTTAGCATGTTTTTCGGTTGAGAACCGAAGAATTTAAAATGTTCGTATCCAACGATGCCATCGGATATAGCATGGAATCACAACCAGTTTCACTATTTTTATTTATTAGTCCTGCATTATATGATATTATGCCTAATAATGCTCTATATTTTGTGTTGTGTATATCTATGCTGTGTTCTTAGTTTGTGCTGAACTTGTGTTTGGCTGTATGTTTGTTCCCAAGATGATCGTGCGTTGTTTCCACTGATTCCCCACTCGCGTCTAATTGGTTTAGTTGATCTTTGTTTCTTCAGATGGGATCCGTGAAGATTGTGTAAAGCTTAGCCAGTGGTTTGTCACTTCAACATATATAAATCACATTTTCACGCGGTTTGTCAACCGAGTTTGTGCTCCAGTGACTTCTGGATTGGAATCTGGTACGACTGGATAACCTGATAATGTTAGTTTAATATACAGTCGAAAAACTAACAACGAGCCTGCTCTATAGATGACTCGGTACCCGTTCATCCTAAGCCATTTTCACTGCAATAATCATTTCTGCGTACTTTCTCTAATCTTACAAATGTCAAAGTTTTGCAAGTCTTTGTTAGTTGACTGGCGCTAATCTTATACACTTGCACATGTCTTGTGTGTTTCTGTCCGTCTCTAAACTGTGCGTCCATTTTGTTTTCAGCGTGTTGCACAAAACTGGATCAATCGAACAAGCGAACGCAGCCAGTTGGACGGCCTGGAAGAAGCTGATTCCCGGGTTGGTTATTTGTGTGTATATATTTTATTTTGCTTGGCTCAGGCGGAACATCGATATCTGTTGTGTAGAAACAGCCATTGCACATGACAATGTGTTTCGACAAGTTTTTTTGATAAACGGTTTCTTTCACGTCTCAAAGTTTCACCAATGTTAGCGTGTACTTGACTCCTATCGTTTTATGCACATATTCAATGTCTACACCTAGATTGTACGCTGTGAGCTGTTTCGCCTCGGTTCTCACTGTTTCCGTCTTTGTTTTTGCGCACTTACTGTTACTCAGACGATGCCTGGTGCCAAATGTTGACATTGCTCATCTCAGGCTTTTGTTTCCATTCATTCGCTTGGCACACAAACCAGTGAGATGCCAGTGTGTTTTATACGCTATACCCATTCTCTGCCTCCGACCTGTTCCGTTTTGTACCACGTTTGTCTGGCGTTGTATGTTGTTAAAATTGTTTATGAAATTTTCGTGCCTGTGCCCATTTGTGCTCCGAGAATAGTCAACGGTTGTGTTCCCAATTTGTTCCGCCTCAAAAGTCAGTCTATGGTCCGCATGACCTTTGAGATTAACTGTGTTCATCGAGTGTACAGTGGAAAATAATCACATTCACTTTTCCAATATTTTAAGGGTGATCTGTTCATGGACTGTGTACTGTCGTGCGTTATACAAGGTTTGTGAGTTGCTGTAGTTATTTGTTCATTCCTGCGTTCGTAGATACAGAACTCTTAATTGTCAGACTATGTATAATGTCTTTTCAACACTGTCAGGTGATCTGCAACTGGCCACAAAATTTGTCAATGAAAAAAAATGTGGACGTTTTTCTGTATCTTATCTAGTGTGTACACGCGGAACAGGAAAACAGGGATCAACTGCGTAACTAAAAATTCTGTGGGGCTATTCGCTAATCAATCTTTAGCATTGTTACAATGGCAGTGTTAAGCTAACAAATGAGACTTTGTACATACCTAGAGTTGGACATCAGCGTCCTACGTGGGATCTCTCTGGTAATGACTCTCCAGGTGATGGTGAGTCATCGCTGATGCCGGTGGTCTGTGTGGTATTTGCTGTGTGCACACATGAGTGTCAGATTGTACCTATGCTGGTATGTGTTCCGAGATCCGAAACTTCAGTTGTCTTTCTGTCATATCAATGTAGTCGATCTGGTGGCTACATGAAAATCGATAAATAATATGGGATTCAGCGAACAGAGGCATTACATTCATGTTCAGAACATAATGTTTGCATACAATCCGCTGAACACTTTCAGAAATTATTCGGCATCTTCTATATTGTCACTCACAGCTAACATTTGTGGGGAAAATGCGCATAGTACGCACTTGATAATAAGCAGAGGAATTTGTCAGGCCATAAATCGTGCAGATTAACATTTTTGATTGCCCCATTGAAATTTGTTTCGAAAAAATAGCGCTTCATAGTAAATATGAAAATGTACGATCATGTGATATTTTTTCCTGTAAGATGTCAATGTGAGTAATTGATGTGCACTTACAAAATCATGATTGTGTTGATTGCTTACCGTATAGTTTCTATCCGGACAGTATCTCTTTATGTTTGTTTCCGTTGATAGTCAATAACGAACATTGCGATGTGATCGATACTGTTTTCTTTTGTTTTTCTCTTGTATTGAAGTTAACGCATTTGATTTTTTGGTGTTGTCCTAATAGCACGTTGTTAACTATTCATGTTTCTGTTAATTTATCGTTAAGTGTTTAAGATTGACATGAAAACGTGATAGCCGTTCATTTTAGGTAATAAGTACTTCCAAATTGAACACTCGAACTGGTCAGTTGTTTTTCATTCAACCACATAGGCGAACGGGTATGGCTCAAATCTGTGTCTGTATGAAGTAAGTTAAATAGCATTCACTCTGGCGTCATCGTATCGGACCGAGACAAGTGACGATTTTCTGTTGCCTGTGGATGAGAGGGCAAAAAAGAACGACGTAACTATATTGTTCGCATACGCACTGGATTACTGTTGTAAACCCTCCTAAACCGTACGTTGGTTCGATCTCGGTATAGTGATGCGCTCGATAAAATCGGTTTCTCGTCCCGGTAATAATTCACACGAAAGTCTCAGTCCCGAATAGTACCGCGACTGTTCCCGTATTCGCTCCCAAGAAAAGCTAAAAGACGCGTACAAAAAATAAGCTTTGTTCCGCCCCAAAACGTGTGCGACCAAGGCGACAAGGTCAAAGTACTTATAGAGTGGGCAGTGGCCATAAGAACATTCCCAAATCATAAAAAGAGAAGGACCTTTATCGGAAATAATAGTTAGGGTCACTAATGGGCACAACGGAGTAAAAAGTCTGACGGGTAAAAACTAGCCAAGGCCACCCTCTCGGCCGCACTGAGCAGGTCCGCAAACTAGGACAAAGTCAGTCGTTTTTTCTTTTCTCACGGCGGAGGCGCCTTGGGACGGTAACAGGGTGGGCGCCCTAACAATTACTTAGCTGGTTCTCGTTGTCATTCTATTCATACGGTGGTTTCGTGTTAGCGACTGACATTTCCATTTGTTCAGGACGAGTTGGAACATCCGTTTACACAGTTGTGTAAGTTGAATTATGTACAGCTTCATTTGTAACGGAATGTCAAAGCAACCACTCAATGCCTCAGTCAAAACTCAGTAGCTTCGTTGTGGCCAGTTGACAGGATGTGTCGTCCGATCGACGAAGCTGGGGGCTTACGATTCTCTGTGACTACACTGTCCAGTTTTGAGACCTGTTTGTGAACCCACTTAGGTGCATGTTCCTTCATTCTTGAGACGTGGACCTGATCTCAACCTTCACCGTCATAGTGCGCCACTTCAACCCACGGTTCCTAAAATTTGCTGAAGTCGTCGCGATCAACCGGTCCAAACCTGTGTTTTGTGTACAAATACAATTATTTATGAACCTGAGGTTGCCTTGGTCCTAAGTCGCAGTGGGTGTCATTCAGATCTCACGAATGGACGTTTTTGCTATTGTTGGTTTCTTTGTTCATACCCCCAAGTACTGTTGACGTTAAATTGGAAGTTTCCCGTGTTATTGGTTATTTGGTACTGATGAGCCAATACGAAATGCTACCATCTACCAGTGTTCGTCTCCTAACTGTTTTGTTCAAATTACTGAAGGGGTATAACTGTTTTAAAGTTTCAGTAGTTGTTCTATGCGATAGTGCGTGTCTTCTGTACGCTCATTAAGTTGAGCTGGCTGAGAATAATGTCGAACTGTTATTTTGATGTTTATTTCAACTGAGTTTCGCCTGTCACCTGTGATTCTTTTAAACCTCACGTTACCTTGTGCTTAAGTGAATGGTATGTCTGTTGCCCTACATAGCAGTATGAGCGATTATATTGGGCACCGTTGAATGTCGTAATCACCATCACTATTTAGTATGGATGAAAATAGTAGTGAACGATACCTATCCTATATGTGTGTGTGTACATGAAACAGTACTGGCAATTTTGTAGCACTCAATCTGCGCAGATCGGTTGTATGTGCACTGTTACGCACGTGCACTGGTTGAATATCCGTTTGTCTGGAACATATAAACATGTTTGTTGGTACAACTCTTGTTGTTTACATCGCTTCTTGCATGACCTTTGGGGAGTTGTGAGTCATTCGTCCAGCCACGATTTTTCACTCGGCCCTACTGGCGACCGTTGTTGGCTCCCGTAACTCAACAGTGTTCGATTGAACTTGATACACTGCTTCATAAAGACGGAAACATTAGGCGATCGATTGAAACATGGAAGACAAACTGGTAAGTCACGATTTCACCTTGAGAAAAGTATTGTGATGGAAATCATAGAAGGTGCGATTGGATTACCGGGTGAATCTTCTAATATTTCAAGTTGTTATTAACCCAATCCATTTATGGTTACCACGACGGACATGTAGTGTGGTGATTCATTAGTGGAAATGACAGCTGCGGTTAACTTTTCTACTCCTGTCCGTTCCTCGCTGATTGAGCGGTACCAACTGCTCCTGCACATATCTGATTCGTGTGAACTTAACGGTGAGAATTGTTCTGTTCCTACTTTCTATTAAGAGTATCGAAAAGATGATATAATTCAATCGAAAAGAATTTCATGTACTTGTTCCATTAATAATGGTCTATGTTAGCAGTTGAGCTATCTCAGCGATAGTTACAAAGACTTGCCGTGTCTAATACAGTGATGAACACTTTCTTGTTCCACAGTCCTGCTATCAGATGTCTACCACCCGTATTTGGGACTCCTTAATCCACGTTATGAACACGCCCTGATGAATAGACTCGGTGAAGAACAGGGTTACTCCGCACAGTTATGTTTTTATAAAGTACACATTGTTCGTATGTTGTTGAGAACATCTGCGAACACCTGCTTGATAATGATTAGCCCTCTCACAGCTGTATTGATCAATCGTATCTTTTTAGGCATAAACTATAGAAGGCTCATGTTAATGTACCGTCCTAGTTTTCGTGATCCGACTTCTTTGTTTATTCACGCTGTCATGTTTTTTTTCACCCCCGCATGAGTTGTTTATCATGAGAATTCCCTTTTCGAATAGCCTCACTATTCTTTCTGCCACGACACTGACATTCCTGAGTGTAACTATAGGGGGTCTTTATGTTGCTTAAGCAGAACGTAAACATGTCTACCGATTTGTTTCATTTTCAGATTCTGTCGGCCATCGAATCCGTTGCTCAGCTACATGCTCGTGCCACGCACCGACGTGTCTCAGGACCTGATTCAAACGGCTCAGATGAATCGACAGACAACGACGATGGGGATGATGCTAGTTCAGGCATAACCGGTTCGTTTCTTGTTCTCAGTCGTCCTCACTGCCCAGTAGAACGTAGTGAATTGACAACGCGAACGCGAGATTGCATGGATGAATCGCTGGACAACAGCAATTCATCTGAACATCATCGGCCCCAAAACTCGTCCAGTTCTAACTCGAGAGACTCGAATCGTCATCGTCCTCCTCCTCGTCGTCTAGTTCACCTAGCACCGCTGTTGGATCTTCTTCATCTTCTTCGACTCTGTCTTCACGTTCACCTGGTAGCGACCTCATTGATTCGTTGAACATAGGTTTGGCTTCTGGCTTTCATCACAAAGACTCAAAATCAGTACAACCAAAAGAGCACTTCGATGCTGATGAGGATGTGGATTAGCTCGCACCCGCCAATGTTCTTTCCAATTCACTCTTGTACATTCAGACTACGTTCGAATTTCTTCTGCATCGTTGCGTCATTACACCCAGTGCGTTTTGTTTCCGTGCCTATCTGTTTTGATCATGTTTTGAACGGTGAGCGGTTTGACGCGGTTCACGCTACCTGATGCACTGCCTTCCCCACTCCTCTCTATCATTCTCTTGCTAATTTGTGACAGTGCTTCCGATTCCAGTCAGTCTATGTATTCAGTGGCTTGACGCTGACGATTTGAAAGCACACACACTGACGCATTTAATTCAATCACTCCTACACGCTCATTTATGACCAATTTCGATAGTTCTCGTTCATCTGTGATCCTACATGGTCATGCGTTCCCCGTGCTCCTGTTTTTTCCCCTGAATTTATTACGGGCACAGCAACCTCTCTACTATCTCTGCTTAGTCTTGTTGTTGTTCGTCCCACTTTGGTGATACGTGGGACTTTGGGTGTCTTGAGCGACTTGTGCAAATAGATATTGATGTTTACTTGCCAAATAGTCGTGTGCAATGACCCTAGTTTAAGAGGACGCAAGAGTCAGGCAAACTAGGTCGTCAGACTCCAGTGTATACACTCATAAAATTAGCATCAGTGTGCCCTAAGCTTTTAAGGCAAACAACCAAGTCTTACTTGCCTAAACAATTGTCTGCCTTATGATCTTAACAAATCCTCTTCACTTGATGTGTTTACTTCGTAAGCAACCTCAAAAAGACAGAGGCAGTCACATCCTTGAACTGGATTACGTACCATTTCTTAGCCGCTCTACAATCTGGTATCTGTAAAGCCCATAAAAATGTGCGAGCCATCTAGTTGTTTGCAGAATTTCTTGTAGGCCTAGCTTTTCTGTTTATTTTATAATGCATTTCGCTTCAAAGAGTTCACTTTGAAGGCCGGCCATCATTCACTGACGATATTGTCAGCGCAGCTCACGAATAGTTGTCATAATGCTAAATCACTTTGTCACGTAGATGGCGCAGAAGATGGAGACATTCTTTATGAATTCAACACTTCCACTGACAGATATCAGCTTTTATCAGATGATGGCGAAAACGATGTTGTCGTTGGTATAAAAAAACCTCGTCTTCTTGCGTTATCTGTAGTTAAAACATTTTAGGAATTTAAACCCCTTATTATTCTTTGAGATATTGGATTCTTAGTTGGATGATAAAATCATCAGGCGCTGTCGGAGTTTGATTTATCTATGCCTGGAAACCTGCCCACCGTTTACTCTAGTGATTAAGTACGAAACGGTATAATGTTTGTAAACTTTATGAATTTTGAATGTTAATGGTTTCTGACACTTAATAAGGTGTGATATTCTAAATGCACAACTGTGTGTGTTGTAAACCTTTTGAAAAAATACGCTGGTTTCTTTGCGTAATAGTGTTGCGCCTGATAAGAATCGAATTCTGCTCTTCGTAATAAAGAAAACAAAAATTCCTGGTCTCAAGAATAGCGTGACTGTCTCAGTTAGTTGCTTCCAAGTCAAACCAAAAAAAGCGGGTGCAAAAAGCCACCTTGTTACGCTCCAGAAACGTGTGCCGCAAGGGGGAATTTATAGGGTGTTTATATGACGCATGGCGACCTGCAAACTTTCTTGAATCAGAAGGTCGAAGAACAGTTACTGAAAATAGTAGTTAAGGTTACTTAACAACCAGTGAGCATGGGGGAATAAGGTCGAACGGATACAAAAATGGCGAAGGTTGCTCCTTGTCTGTTCTGGACGTTTTCGCTCATTCTTATTAGGCAAAATTGTATTTTCGAGGAAGGACCCTCATTTCCCCGTTAAAGTTGATACCGATTTTTCGTGAACGATCGAAATCGACTTTCTTTGCTTATATTGTGTAACTACTTGTTATGTGCGAGTAGCTTAGGTTTGTTTGTCTGGTTTTTCACGGTACATCGGAAACCTGATGGTTTGGTACTTGTACGGCGAGCCATCACCTGTACATGGATTCATTGGTGGCCTTTACTATCGTCGTTAGGCTTATTCCTGAACTGACATCTGAGAGTCTCTGAATTTATACATATCTATACAATATTGAAATTTTTAGTAATTACTTGACCTGGTATTGAAAGGGACGTTGCCTATTGGTAAGGTAATTTGAACAGTTTGTTGCCTGTTATCTGATAGTTTCACACACTGTTGGCTACTGCTCTGGCTAA
>JTDE01021790.1:85889-98805 GCA_014338405.1 Paragonimus skrjabini miyazakii | reverse complement strand
GAATTTCGAACACGCATGCAACAACTGGGAATCAAGCGCATCCGAACGACACCATATCACCCACAAACTAACGGCCTAACAGAACGTAACAACCGAACGATCAAAGAATGGTTATCAGTCAAAGGAGGTGACTGGGAGTCTGTGTTGCCACTGGTGTTATTGGCCCACCGGGCATCTGTGCAGGCGAGTACGAAGAAATGTCCATTTCAACTGATGTACGGTAGAACCCCTCGACTTCTTGTGGATGAGGACATCGGAATATGGCCAGAGTGCATTGGTTCCACTAAAGAAGTGATTGCCGAAAGCGAAAGAGCCAAACGAAATCCGAAAGCATCGCAGGTACGTACAAAGGAACAATCCGCAAGGCAACGGCTCGGCAAAACTAGAATGTTCAACCTAGGATAAAGGGTGAAGTATCGAAATCATCGGAACACGGGCGCCAGCGGCCCAAGATCAAGAAAACTTCTACTCGAATGGAAAGGTCCGTATTTGGTAGTCGCCAGACGAGGCCCAGTATACACGATCAAGAGGGACGGGGAGACGAAACGAGTGCATGCCAGTGAGTTAGCGACTTGGCACGAGATGCTGACGGGGCGAACCAGAAGATCAATAATCCGGGAGGAAGCACCGCGTCGATCGGAGAGGATTCGTCAACAGATGCAGAGGCGCCAAGGAACCTCAGAAGGGGGAAGAGTGTTGTATGACAGGCAGTTTCGTTGTGAGTAGTATACTGCTCACGAGTAATATATTACCCACAGGCGACATTCAGGAACAAAAGAGCAAGCTACGAACGCCAGGAAGACAACATACAAGGAGAGACTATCGTAATAGTGTGTACGCGCTACGGCAGAAGTTCCAGCAAGGCGAATGACAATGATGTATGTGAATGCATGTCTGACGTGCAAATGAGTGTACGCGTTTGTGGATTGATTTTTGACATGACCTATACGGGAGTTTGCGCAATAAACGAATTCTCAGGCCAAGCGTCTTTTGCGCTCACAACACTACTAGCACTTCCACCAATTCGGCTGCATCTGCATACGGTCTAGATCGGCAGATTTAGCCGAGTTGTTAGGTCACAGAAGTCGATGTACAATCGATTATTTATGCCCACGGTGCAAACATTAGACAAGAAATCTGACGCAGTATTGAGGGAACAAACGAGGCTCCCGATATCAAACAATGTACCTTACCCAAGCAAAATATAGTCAGTCAGCAGGGACTTCCGGAGTTGCGATGAGGCTACCGAAGACCACTGCCCGAATAAAATCGGGATGCGTTCAACAATGCTGCTTGAATGCACCATACGAAATTTGTATGAGATCAGCCATAAGCAGATGCGTCAAAAAAGTCAGATCATACATTGGTTCAGAGGAAGAAGACAATAAAAAGCGAAGTCCAAGCTTGGTAAATATGATTTGGGTTTCATCTTATTTGATAGATTCGCGAATGAATGGAATAGAAAACCGAAAAAGTGTAAGAGTTGCTCAGTACGTGGTTCAAATTAGTAGCACACATCAGTAAGTACGTAAGAGGAAAACAAGTCATGCAAACACAATGGGCAGTTGAAAGAGCCTAGAAGGAATTAAACGGTCAAGACAATAATCTAAGGAAGTATCTTGCCAATCGGACCAAGTGAAATCTGTAACCTGTGTAGACAGTCGAAACCAGCGAATTTTTTAGGGAGAAAGAAAAGTAATCTGACTCGAATACAAAACAGTCAGTATCTGTAGGCTAAGTAACCAAAAACGCTGGAGTTGAGAGCGGAAGTTTTCTGGTGTGTGCACATGGGTTGCTCCTTAGTTGTGGAGATGTGTTGGCCCATACTTACTGGATTATGTCAGTATGTTGTGGCCAGGTGGTTGTAATGAGGTAGCTATCAGCTGGCCAGTTAAACCTACACACTTTAACACATCCGCTTATGTTGACAGTAAGTAGTCTGAAGCAACAAATGTCAGTGGAAAAAGACTTATAAAAATCTCGTAATGGATAAAAGAAAGCGTGTCCAAATGTCTCAGTGAGACATAGTCATAACTTATGGGACAAAACAAAAAAATAACGCACATGCACAGTATTACCAGTATGCGCCATGTTTCGAGAGTGATTCGCGTTTCACTAACTTCGGCTTTTTGAGTCTAAAAAGTTGCTCCCATTCTTATGATTAAAGCTTCTTTTAAAAAAAGCAAATTACACGTTTGTTCATAACTTGCCGAAACAACTGCAACATTCTGTTCTACTCCAGGTCAACCCCAATCAACAGCACAAACGGGCACAATTAAGTGTTGCGATTGAGACCGTTTTCTGGGTTAGAAAGGAAATTCAAAGCATGGACAATTGAGAATCGAAATGATGAATATCAAACACTCATTGTGAATGACAAACCAGACCGTTACAGTATCTGGTTGGTGAATTTCTCGCTGCACATACTGATTCGGTGAACAGAGGGAAAAAGCATCGGGACAGAGAAGAAAACTAGTAAATGAAACTGAAATGTTGTGATGTGGAACTTGTACATTTAATTCGTCTGCACTTTAAACACCTGTGGAGATTAAGAGGAATTTGCTCGAACATAAACCATCTTACACCCATCGTTTGTTTGTTTTCTCAACGGAAGACGGGTGTTTCAAACCATATGATGCAATTAACCTTTTTTGATTAACTGGTGAAACTAGAACAGCAATGAGAGCGCGATTCTTTAGGTGCAGACGTTGATACAAACAATGCTTTATGTAACAGGGAAAGTCTTGGGAAGAGCTGCAATAATTGGTTACTTATGTGGCAAGTGGCAGTATTAATTGAGTATTTTAATGGAGTGCCTTCTCAGAAGCAGCAAAGTGTTTACAAGGAATTGGTCTACGCGAGTCAGATAAAAAGATGCCACTGTTTTCAGGTGAATGTTTAACAGAACGGCATACAAGCTGGAGGCCGTAAGCAAGAAGGCTGTCGAAAAAAAAACAGACGATTAATGCGACCAGTGGGAAAGACTTCAATAGTGAACAACACGCTCGGCCCGTCTCCATAGTCGTCCGTCGTTGTTCTGTAGTGCGTGCGGTATGATACGACTGGACGGGATTATTAGTCCGCCGTAAACTTTGAGATCACGTTGTCTTTCCGTCTACTTTTCGTTCGTGCAAAAGCATGTTCGCTCTAGTGTACCAAATTCCGTTGTTTTTTTTTCACTCGTCGTCATGGTGTATTCCTTCAATTTGGGGCTCTCTCAAACCAGTTGTTTAACTTCGGTAGATGCTACAAAAAAAACAGTATTGAGAACGACCATTTCGGTCCATTTGTATTGCAATAAATAAGCATCAATAGCGCGCACTGGTGGCTGCCGCTGTCAAGTTTAAGTCGATTGCCCGTGTTACTGTGGTTTAATTTGCCAGTTCCACGGGGTTGACATTTCCTTCTGTAAGTGACTTCAGTTAAAGGGTCTACGAATTTGAACGCAACTAACAGGTGCTACCGTGGTCTACTGAGATAACTTTTTAAAAGTGTGTTAGACTGAGGTAACGGAAAGATGAGGCTAGTTTGCAATCGAATTTGGATAGACCACATTCATCATTTCGGAGACTAACTTCTGATGCCACAAACCTACCAATGAGAAAGAACACCTCATAGGAACACAATGAGAGTGAATAAATGCTTAGAACGAAAGTATTTATCACTCCTAATATGCATGTGAAGATTGGAAGCCAGTCACTAAAAATAGTAATATGCTGTCGATAAAACATTCAACATAGTATAGTACTGGAGAGACATGCAGCTTATCACAGGAGAAGCTGAAAATCTTTGTTCGCTCGCTGTGAGCTCGTAAACATTTAGGAAAGCAGCACTCGGCCAAATACCTTTGGCGTGCTAAGTTTGTAGCAATTAACCTGAGTAATGTTACGAATGGGAAAAGATCCTTCCAGACAATGACAAATCTATGAGCTGAACTTTACAGAAGAGTTCAAAGCCTTTTAATCACGCGATAACCATCGTTATGGACCGTACCGCGAACCGCAGATGATCGGCACTTAGCAGATAGCGTTTCCATGAAGTGTTTTGGTCGATCGGTTGTGCGAAATATCTTTTGGTGGCTCCACCTTTATTGACTTGCTAACGTGCAAAACTATTAATTGTAAAAAAGAAGGTGCTTAGATTTTAGTGGAAAATCTCTAGGTTATTCGGAAGCCTTCAAAGTAAATTCCACTAGAGTATTCCTTCTTATGAAATATATTTATACATACAGCTGTTTTTATTCCAGTGGAAGGTTCTAATTTGTTCCCAGAGATTATGTGTTCAAACCAGCGGTTTCTATTACACGATCTTACTTTGTATACTCAGTTTACAGGATACTTGTGAGTTATAGAGGCCGTGAAAACAACCGAAAACTACTTAGTCACCGTACCAGAATTTTTTAAAAGCTTGTCTTCGTTGTGTGAAGATAGACCACTTTTGGTTATTCGGAACAGTGAAAGACCATGGTCGTTTTTGTATTGTCTCCTTTAAGGTTTACGCATTTATAAGATAATTCAGGGGGTTATTTTTCTGGAACGTAAACTAAGCTGCTTTGTGATTGCTTAGTTTGATCGATGAGCATATAGGGATAGATTTTTAATCGCAGCAAATGCGACAATGCTTGTAATTCTTCCTCCGTTGTTTTCTCGGTACTTATTCCCCTTGTTCTGTGGAACATTCCTCACAACAAAGTGCGATTTGGCTAATTCAGTGAGTAGCCGATAAGATTAAAATACTTTTGGCGTGTATGAGTTTCTGGAGTACACTATGTCTCATTGACTCATAATATTTTTAGATTATTAACATATGGCCATTGAGTTATCATTACCGTAGACATATTAGAAACAGATGCTAGTATTGATTATAATAAATGTAATCGGAAGATCTTTCGATGACCCAAGCCTTTAGCGATAGTTTTGTCAAAAGGTTGCTTAACAGATTCTCTGACTTAGAACAGGCTCGATTACAAACCATATGGTATTTGACTGGATTCGAATCAGTGACAGAAACGGTATATCCGAACGCGACAAACCACCTAAGCTATGAAGTCACGCTGGTGACCCAGAAAGTTGGAATTTGGATCCACTTACCCACACGAACTAGTGCCATATGGAGTCACCCATATGCCGCAGGAGGATGACAGCCCAAAAAGGATTTCCCAAACAGTTCACTCTAAAATCTACTAGCATCGCTGTTGAAAGTTGAAACCGTTTTGTTGATAGATAATGCTGTTGATTAGGGTCCAGGAAAAACATATCTTTTTGAAATTAAGTATTTTTTTTTACCGTTGATGTCATCCATGTATAGAACAGTTTGACTGGCAGATTCTGTGGCATATCGGTTTAGGTTCTGCATAAACTATACGTTAGCGATGGGTCCAGCAGCCTTCTCACTGTTATTCCGGGGATCCATTCGGAGCATTCACCACTGAAATGAAACTTGAAGTCCCGTGTGCACGAAAGCAGTGCATTTGTTAGAATTGGGACCGAAATCCATGCATAACATGGATGCGTTAGAACATGACCGAAAATATTTTCGTGCTGGATTTATCTGTTGTTTTTACAGTTGGCAAGTTTCCACATGTACTCCGGAAGGTTGGTAATGTCGCTTTTCTCACAAGTTAAAAGATACTCACTAACGTCTGTCCAACTGACGACGTAAAACAGAGATTTTGTTTTTATGCACAATCTAAAGTTATTGAGCTTTCAGAAGTTATAATCCAGTCGTGCCTAGTGTGAGGTTAGTGGTGCAGTGGTCTACACGGTCAGCACATGAAATTGTGGCCAGGTTAATTATCCCGGCCGTGGCAAGAATATGCACTACTGATAGGCTCAAACAAGAGGGAAACTCGAGTTTAGTGCTTCCTCTCGAAAACAAGCTTGATAGAGAAACCACATGGGTGTGGGGGCCACGGCTGAATGTTCGACTTGAATGAAGTATCCCAGAGTCTGAAAACAAGAGTCGGCGTATTCGGTACCACCAAATACCGTTTGATCACCTGCTCCTGGTGAATAATGTCATTCATACGACCCACGACTCACGTAGCAGGCAAAGCTATGGGGGGATTGCTCAAACTAACATCAGAACTTGAATGTTGTGTGTCCTTCAGTGAAAAATCAATCGACGACACTTGCTACTTGTCAGATGTCAATCATAATCTCTGCAGAATTTATTGGATAAAGGAAGTAGAGGATTATTCAACCTCAACAGTGTCTGTAGCAATCTACGGATTCCTCAACCTCACACTTCTAACTGTATTTCAGAACCACAAAAAAAGCTTACTGAGAAGATACAGAAATGACACAGGGGATTATTTATAACAGAGCTTGATTGTTATACCTAAGTTCAAACCAATCTGCGCCTTCTACTTGATTTTTAACCTTGGTCAGGCGACGATGCACACAGACAGTTCTTACGAAGTAGGACGCCTAGGTGACAGCTTAATGTTGAACCAGAGCTTGAGCCTGTTCGTAGCTTGCCAACATAAGGCCGTCGCAAAAATTTTTCACGGAGATTTTCCATTCCATCTATAAGGGCTACTCAAACAAAATTCCGCCTATTGTTTTCCAGTAAAATTTGTTTGCTTGTCATTGAAAAGATTACTGCTGACTTGATAATAAGAAAGATGGGGTGGCTGTAAAATTTGTCATTTAGGGTCGGTAAATTCAGCAAGTTGTTTCGCGTTTTTAAAGTATGTGTTTAATTCGGATTTTCATACACAACTGATACGGTACGGAAATTGATCACATGATAGTCGTATTAGAAGTGATTGATTTATGTACAGTGGTTGAATAAAATCAAAACGCAAAAATAGGAATAAAGGTAAAGAACAAGTGAACAACGAAGTTGCACGTTTTACATCACACGACACGAAACAACTCAAGGTTCGGTGGTGAAGACTAAACACTCCTGTTGGTCGATTTGGTCGACTTTGCATCGTTCGGCTGAAGTGGAATCGGCTATCCTCGTCCGAATCACGTTACTTCTTGTACGCTTTGGTGAAAACAGAGATGGGTTGATTGTTGAACTGGCCAGTTTCTGCATACAGCGTTTACGCTTGTCAAGTGTGACTGGAACAATGTCAATTGGTGCATTTTTGAGTTGTATGTCGATCGAAAGTGTTTGCGAATCCACATGTTCATCTGCCAAATTGTTCGTCCCTTTAAGAATATTATTATTCGAAGATTGTATTTTGGCTTTCTGTTCTTCCCATAGCTGATATAGCTCAGTACTGAAAGAAAGAATCGAACGAAGGAATGGTGAAACACTTACATAACTTATGAGTTGTTGAATCGAAATATATTCAGATTGAACTCTAAAAACAGTGTCCAAAAAAGCACGGCGATCGAGCCGGACATTGGTATTATTATTAATATTAGCATTATTATTATTATTTTTATCAGAGTAGGATTAACTTAACGAAATTTGTATATGCCTCCACTCAAGCTTTCCATATAGTACGTGACAGGTGGATGCATTTGATACTGATCAGTATTAACGAATTAGTCACAAAAAGCGTACAACTAACACTCTTCGAGCTCTAATCGTTTTGTTCAAACTTCTGAGAGGAACTGGATTATTTAAAATCACATGAAGGTAAATGATAAAGAACGTTTGCGAGACGGCCTTCATCGCAAGTACCACTAGATGTTCGAAGTACATAGGTTAGAAGTGGCACGCCCCGAACTGCACGGGGACAGTACTACACAATAATGGAGCGAACGACAGGTGAATCTACATTTACACAAATGGACGCAAGTACAAACCGGTTTACCTTAAGAATACAACAAACGGGTGTGATGTAAGCATAACAGTGCATCGGCGCAATAAGACGAAGAACGACAGTGAAAATATTGCACTGAACTCCCAAGACTGTGTAGGGCTTCACAAGGACAGACGCCCGAAATGAGTACAGCCAAAGACTGTTGACTGCACACCACCTAGACCCCAACGTACTCCATAAATTGGAGCGAAATACTGTGTATGGTTCACGTCATTCAGTTCAGTGTGAGCCATAGTGAATTTAGCCGATATTCACAAAAGTTTGTTTGTGCTGCTGGTCAGGTCGCGATCAGTAAGAACACGAGCCGTAGTGGTAATTCTTAAACAGTAGTGAGGGTTCGGGGATTTAGGTTATTTTGAAGTTGAACACGATTCACACTTGATCGCAGCCTTCGCATTCAACTAAGCCTTTCGGCTGGCCCACTTTGAAAGGAAGCGCTAGACTCGAATTTCGCTCTTGTTAGAGCTCATCAGTAGTGCATATCCTTGTCCGGATCGGCGTTTACACTCTGACCCTCGTGTTTGTGAGACAAAGGTGTTAACCACAACGCCATCAATCTCACAACAAAATGTAAACTACGATCCGCACAAGGATATGCACTACCGAATAGCTTAAATAAGAGCGAAATTCGACTCTAGTGCTTCCTTTCGAAGTGGGCTAGTCGAATGGCTTATCTGAATGCGAAGGCTGCGATCAAGTGTGGGTGGTGTTCAATTCTGAACTTCTTAAAAAGCATACCGAATTTCCTTCGCAGAGGTTACCAATACGCTATGCTGATGAATTAGTCAAAACGTTCGATGACAGCTCGTTCGCGAGAAAGCAGTATCAATGACTATTATACCATTAACTGACAATTTAGGCCACGGAATGGTTAAAAACTACTCTGGTCACTTTAACAATCAGTAAACGAATTATCTAACAAGAAGAGAGAGATATATAACATACTGGGGGCAGAACATTTCAAATCAGTTAAATTAATTCAGATAGGTCCACATATATTCTTCAATCGGAAAAAGAAAACAGAGTTGTTGTGAGAACCACAACCACATGTATTTTATGAGGTGGAAGTTAATAATTGTTTGCCGTTCTTAGACATTCTTATAACCAGACGATCTGTTCATCGCAAGTAAACTTGGAATGGACAATACTTGTAGTTCTCCAGCTTTGCACCTATTACTTACAAATGAGGGCTAGAGAAAACGTTATTCCACAGAGCCAGAATGATTTGCACTGCAGATCGATTGGAGGACGAAGAGTTTATTAGGGGAACGCTGGTGGATAACGGCTACCCTGAAACGTTTGTGGATATACACGGTAAGATGAAAGAACCAAAAGTGGTAGGCTGCAGTGCGCAGAAAAAGAACATATTTCTGAAAATTCAATTTAAAGGTGACCACTTGACTAACAACATTAGTCACAAATTGATGTCGGCGTTGCAACGCACCAACCCAGCGGCCCAACTAGGCATCCTGCTAAGCACTAGGGGTTTGGCTCTTCATTGCGGTGGTACACACAACTGATCAGTCTGACTCCCACGTAATATATCAGTTCAGTTGCAGTTGCAATGACGTCTACACAAGCAAGACAGATCGGCGTTTGCATCAGCGTATGGCGGAGCACATTTCTAAAGGGTTATCAACTGCAATCTCCAAAAAACGACTTGCTGACTGTAACAAGCTCGAAGACCCCGGCTTCATCGGTCACCAAAGACATCTTAGCAACCGGTCACCTAGTTGACCCTGTCAAATCGCAACCCGAAACTGTTAGCGGTTAGCGAGGCAATGCTAATCAAACAACATCGGCCAGTTTTGTGTGCACAGAAGGCGCTGACGCAATCAATCTCCTTGCCGTGAAATTGATTGCACTACTAGCTCTTGAAAGGTCAGAACTATGTGGTTGGTTCGTTCAATTGTTGCTGCTATACGCAGTTTATATAAAATTTGATAGGTTTACGTTGGTGACTGATGAGAGTAAATCGAAATGTTAACATCTCGCGACATGTGTCTTCTATCTGTTTTGACCAAATGGATTAAGAGAACTCTGTTTTAATTCACTTTAGCACTAAAGTGTTTAACTGATTTTGGATAAGCGGTTGATGAATCTTTTGAAACCGTTGAGGAAGTTGTAAAACGTTTTGTGTGTTAGATCCAAACCGCTCTGAGTTTAAATTGGTTACTCTTGACGTCCTACAATTGCTTACGAAGATGCTTCTACTACAAAGAAGACAACACTCGATAATTTACGGGAGAAATAGGGATAAATGTGGGATTAGTTGTGGAATTGGTAACCCAGTACTCGAGTTCTATTCCATTTCAGTGTTTATATTTTCAATAATCCACTCCGGTAGGTTTAACCCAAATCAAAACTTTTGACTAATCTAACTTAAACTGACGCTAAATCGTCCTGGATTGCTAGTGGCCGCACGTTGGGGTTTGTGATATCGCGCCAGTGAAATATGGCCTCGGCACTAAACGTGCTCCTGTTTCAACGAAAGCGCGGAGGCGATGTTGACCACTTCAAGTAGGTGATTTGAGGTGTGGTTCTTTGAGCATTCTGAAAATAAATGCTCTAAAAACGATGTGCACTCTGGTTTGGAGGATGGAGCTATTGTGTCAAAACCTTTTTAAGTCCGTTACCAGGCGTTGAGTGGTACACTGAAAAACTCTAAGGGTCGTGAAGTTGTAACACGTCGAACTCGTTTTATCGTAAAAAAACAACCTGTGAAAAAAAATTGGAGATGTAAAATACATATTAGACCAACCTGTTTTTATTGGTGGATAACGGTTCAACACACAGCCTGTAGCGGTATGACGTAAAGCGAGCTGTTCTGTATGTATAACATCCACCAGTTCATAACCAAAGAGAAACAGTGATGTTTGGGATTACCTAATGTGTGTACCGGTATATCGTTCATCACTTAGTTCGGGTGTCAGAAGAGGATGAGATATTTGGCAAACGTTACCAGAAGTGCGGAATGCACTACCTCAGAAGTATATAATCTATTATATGTACTCTGTAAATAATGCCAAAGTAGACGGTACTCCACACGTTCAGTTAAGACGAATTCGAAAAATTTCAAAGAGGGTTCATTTTTAACCTATGAAAGCTAACAAATTACTTATCAGTAGTACAACTTCAATGCTTAACGGTGACATCGGTGATTTGCTTAAGAAATCCTGTCTAGGTAGTCAACCCTTGGGTCATGTGATAGATTCCAAATGAACGGTGGAGCGGGTGGATGATTGGTATCCAGATATAACTTTAGGAACCCTCAAAATAACATCGTGGCTCAGCTAGTCGAACGTCCGTCGCGTTAAGGTGTACTATTTCTATCGTCAGTTCTAGTCTATCTGAAATCCAGATTTTCCACAATTGGACCTATTCTAAATTAAAATATCTGTCAAACTACTTCGAAATTTAACTGAGGTTTTCTTATATATTGGCCCAAGTAAACATATGCTTGGATGAATGACCCACAGAATCGCGAAATGAGGGGGCCGCTAAAAACAAGTGGTCCCAGTGATCAGCAGAGAAGTAAAGGACAACTGGTTTAGCTTTGATGGGTTTGGTCAAAACCGAACACACAGGTTATTCAAACTCATGATCTAAAAACAACTACCAAAGTAGTACACCATACAACCATCTATGCATTTGGGACAAACGGTTGCTATTTTGCAAGACAACTACGATTGACTGACTGATGTCAGTCTATAAGGACAGGAAATGAAACAACTAAGGAAAGTAAAAGCCACAATTTGCTTTAAGCCAGTAGAAAAAGAAGCAAATAAAACATGATCTAACTATCAGATGATGAGATTTTTAAAAATTATGACGCGAAAGTAGTAAAAATGCAAGAGTTTCCGAATCTACAGAAACAGTTTTTTCATTACTGATGTTCAAATTGAAGTTAATACAATTGTTGGTGTCAAGACTTACCGATCTAACAGATTAAAAAGCTCCTCATCTGAGAGCTGATTCACGTGGGAAACATCACTGTGATAATCTGTTTGAACCAAGAGCTGCAGAAGTTCTTCTTTAGGCAAGGCAAGACCAGAGGTCCCATCTGCATTGTTCATCTGATTCCGAATTCGGGGTGTCAACCAGCCATGTTTATGACGCTGGCGCTGCGCAGGCTCATTTGGAACTGGCTGAAGTGACAAGGAAGTGGAATATAGATTGGTGGAAAACACGGCTGGTAATGATTGCTACGTTGACACCGGATTTCAAGTAGTCGAAAAGCTTAAGCATGCTCGAACTAGACCATATGCTTTTGCACAAGGATGCAGGTATCTCTTGAATGTGCGAACTTTTGAGCAGACGTTTTGAAGAAAACCGTAAGCAGACAGTGAAAAAGTGCGGCGAATTTATTGAGATAGGCTATAGCTGCACGCTCCTATGATCTAGCGAGGTAGAAATCGGTGGGTGAAATCTCGCATTGCAACTTATTTACAATTAACTTGACTGCTCCACCTTAATTCCCTGGAGAGTATTCTGGGATACCATAGTCAAATGCCTGAAAAGACCACAGGGGCACAAAAGTTTCCGTATGTGTTTGGCGCTTCAAAGTTTGGGAACAACATGCTAAAATAAGTCGATGCAATAATTTTTCATCAAGGCTTGACTAATTCCGAACGGGAACATGTTCGTATTGACTGCGTTTGTTAATTTTCATCCAGCCATGTGCAATTATCGGTCACGGTTTTCTGTCAGCCGAAGCGATGTCAAACGTATACGTATACGCTTGTAAGAAAGTCAGTATATCGAAGATCGTCAGCATCCGACATAGGATACCCAGATGGTGAACAATGAAAAGTCCGAACGAACTGTGATGAAAATCTACTCGATTCACCGCTTATCCAAACCCCGACACAACAAGAGTTCTAACAAGAGACCAATCCAAACGTCGCGTTGAAGATACTGCATCAGGATTGGACGAACAGTCTCAATGTTACGCCTTCTGTTATTCGCTTATTTCTTTGTTCCGTATTGCACCAATTAATGTTCAGTTCGTGACTTTGTATGTGTCCGTATGATCAGCAAGTGAGTGACTATGAGTTCTTTAATACTGCTGTGCATCCATACATGCGGCTTCTGGTCTCACGAATATGAATTGCTTACTGCAACCAGTATGAG